>OZ004634.1:1800000-2086604 GCA_963924495.1 Nemapogon koenigi | reverse complement strand
GAACAATAAAACATAATGTGATATAAAATGCATAAACAAACAAAATATCAAAATAAACTATACGAACAAATCTATTATAAGAAATAGAGTGTGCTTATAGTGTTTTATGTACTTACTATTTTTCGGCGTTCACAGCAGTCACGGCAGCAGCGGGAACACCAACTATACGTATTGATTTGAGATGAGGTAGTAGGCGAAATTCACGCGAGACATGCGCCTAGATGTTTTGTTTACAATAATGCAATACGAACAAAATAAAAATTACAAGTTCAATCAAAGAATCAAATATAATGCAACCGTACATAATGAAATATAATGTACTTACTTTTTGTTGGCTTTATCACTGTGCTCAACACTCGAGTCACGGCAGCAGCGGTAACACCAATTAAACGTAAGGCATCGAGGGCACTGGGTAGCTATTAATACACTCCAACATACGATAATTATACGAGATCGCGAAATGCACGTGAGACGTGCGCGCTAGATGGCGGTTGAAACAGGCGTTTACTTTAGTTCGATGCACAGAGCATCCGGCTGAGCTTTATTATATGGCAGATCTGCGACCAGACCGGGGCCGCTGGCAGAGAGTCACCCCCATGCATGCGCTTCGACCAATCAGAGCCCACCGCTCAGTGAAACACAATTAGTTTTATTGTTTATTTTGACAAATAAATTACACAGACAAATACAAATAAAAATAAAATAAAATCAAAAATACACAAACAAAACACAATATGAGCGAATATTACTGTTAAACGGACCAATCCCAATAGTAGTTTCTCTGCCAATGTTATCGAGCCATAAAATATTATTCCTCGTCGCGGATTGGTTCGCACAGGATAGACAAGTCCCCTTGGGTTTTTCGAACAATGTACAACGAATAAAATAAAAATTACAAATTAAATCGAACAATAAAACATAATGTGATATAAAATGCATAAACAAACAAAATATCAAAATAAACTATACGAACAAATCTATTATAAGAAATAGAGTGTGCTTATAGTGTTTTATGTACTTACTATTTTTCGGCGTTCACAGCAGTCACGGCAGCAGCGGGAACACCAACTATACGTATTGATTTGAGATGAGGTAGTAGGCATCCAGGGCACTGGGTAGCGATTAATGAACTTCCAATCTATGATAATCATACGCGATAGCGAAATTCACGCGAGACATGCGCCTAGATGTTTTGTTTACAATAATGCAATACGAAAAAAATAAAAATTACAAGTTAAATCAAAGAATGAAATATAATGCAACCGTACATAATGAAATATAATGTACTTACTTTTTTTTGGCTTTATCACTGTGCTCATCACTCGAGTCACGGCAGCAGCGGTAACACCAATTAAACGTAAGGCATTCAGGGCACTGGGTAGCTATTAATACACTCCAACATATGATAATTATACGAGATCGCGAAATGCACGTGAGACGTGCGCGCTAGATGGCGGTTGAAACAGGCGATTACTTTAGTTCGATGCACAGAGCATCCGGCCGAGCTTTATTATATGGCAGATCTGCGACCAGACCGGGGCCGCTGGCAGAGTCACCCTAATGCATGCGCTTCGACCAATCAGAGCCGACCGCTCAGTGAAACACAATTAGTTTTATTGTTTATTTTGACAAATAAATTACACAGACAAATACAAATAAAAATAAAATAAAATCAAAAATACACAAACAAAACACAATATGAGCGAATATTACTGTTAAACGGACCAATCCCAATAGTAGTTTCTCTGCCAATGTTATCGAGCCATAAAATATTATTCCTCGTCGCGGATTGGTTCGCACAGGATAGACAAGTCCCCTTGGGTTTTTCGAACAATGTACAACGAATAAAATAAAAATTACAAATTAAATCGAACAATAAAACATAATGTGATATAAAATGCATAAACAAACAAAATATCAAAATAAACTATACGAACAAATCTATTATAAGAAATAGAGTGTGCTTATAGTGTTTTATGTACTTACTATTTTTCGGCGTTCACAGCAGTCACGGCAGCAGCGGGAACACCAACTATACGTATTGATTTGAGATGAGGTAGTAGGCATCCAGGGCACTGGGTAGCGATTAATGAACTTCCAATCTATGTTAATCATACGCGATAGCGAAATTCACGCGAGACATGCGCCTAGATGTTTTGTTTACAATAATGCAATACGAACAAAATAAAAATTACAAGTTCAATCAAAGAATCAAATATAATGCAACCGTACATAATGAAATATAATGTACTTACTTTTTGTTGGCTTTATCACTGTGCTCAACACTCGAGTCACGGCAGCAGCGGTAACACCAATTAAACGTAAGGCATCGAGGGCACTGGGTAGCTATTAATACACTCCAACATACGATAATTATACGAGATCGCGAAATGCACGTGAGACGTGCGCGCTAGATGGCGGTTGAAACAGGCGTTTACTTTAGTTCGATGCACAGAGCATCCGGCTGAGCTTTATTATATGGCAGATCTGCGACCAGACCGGGGCCGCTGGCAGAGAGTCACCCCCATGCATGCGCTTCGACCAATCAGAGCCCACCGCTCAGTGAAACACAATTAGTTTTATTGTTTATTTTGACAAATAAATTACACAGACAAATACAAATAAAAATAAAATAAAATCAAAAATACACAAACAAAACACAATATGAGCGAATATTACTGTTAAACGGACCAATCCCAATAGTAGTTTCTCTGCCAATGTTATCGAGCCATAAAATATTATTCCTCGTCGCGGATTGGTTCGCACAGGATAGACAAGTCCCCTTGGGTTTTACTAACAATGCACAACGAATAAAATAAAAATTACAAGTTAAATCGAACAATAAAACATAATGTGATATAAAATGCATAAACAAACAAAATATCAAAATAAACTATACGAACAAATCTATTATAAGAAATAGAGTGTGCTTATAGTGTTTTATGTACTTACTATTTTTCGGCGTTCACAGCAGTCACGGCAGCAGCGGGAACACCAACTATACGTATTGATTTGAGATGAGGTAGTAGGCATCCAGGGCACTGGGTAGCGATTAATGAACTTCCAATCTATGATAATCATACGCGATAGCGAAATTCACGCGAGACATGCGCCTAGATGTTTTGTTTACAATAATGCAATACGAAAAAAATAAAAATTACAAGTTAAATCAAAGAATGAAATATAATGCAACCGTACATAATGAAATATAATGTACTTACTTTTTTTGGCTTTATCACTGTGCTCAACACTCGAGTCACGGCAGCAGCGGTAACACCAATTAAACGTAAGGCATCGAGGGCACTGGGTAGCTATTAATACACTCCAACATATGATAATTATACGAGATCGCGAAATGCACGTGAGACGTGCGCGCTAGATGGCGGTTGAAACAGGCGTTTACTTTAGTTCGATGCACAGAGCATCCGGCCGAGCTTTATTATATGGCAGATCTGCGACCAGACCGGGGCCGCTGGCAGAGAGTCACCCCCATGCATGCGCTTCGACCAATCAGAGCCCACCGCTCAGTGAAACACAATTAGTTTTATTGTTTATTTTGACAAATAAATTACACAGACAAATACAAATAAAAATAAAATAAAATCAAAAATACACAAACAAAACACAATATGAGCGAATATTACTGTTAAACGGACCAATCCCAATAGTAGTTTCTCTGCCAATGTTATCGAGCCATAAAATATTATTCCTCGTCGCGGATTGGTTCGCACAGGATAGACAAGTCCCCTTGGGTTTTACTAACAATGCACAACGAATAAAATAAAAATTACAAGTTAAATCGAACAATAAAACATAATGTGATATAAAATGCATAAACAAACAAAATATCAAAATAAACTATACGAACAAATCTATTATAAGAAATAGAGTGTGCTTATAGTGTTTTATGTACTTACTATTTTTCGGCGTTCACAGCAGTCACGGCAGCAGCGGGAACACCAACTATACGTATTGATTTGAGATGAGGTAGTAGGCATCCAGGGCACTGGGTAGCGATTAATGAACTTCCAATCTATGATAATCATACGCGATAGCGAAATTCACGCGAGACATGCGCCTAGATGTTTTGTTTACAATAATGCAATACGAAAAAAATAAAAATTACAAGTTAAATCAAAGAATGAAATATAATGCAACCGTACATAATGAAATATAATGTACTTACTTTTTTTTGGCTTTATCACTGTGCTCATCACTCGAGTCACGGCAGCAGCGGTAACACCAATTAAACGTAAGGCATTCAGGGCACTGGGTAGCTATTAATACACTCCAACATATGATAATTATACGAGATCGCGAAATGCACGTGAGACGTGCGCGCTAGATGGCGGTTGAAACAGGCGATTACTTTAGTTCGATGCACAGAGCATCCGGCCGAGCTTTATTATATGGCAGATCTGCGACCAGACCGGGGCCGCTGGCAGAGTCACCCTAATGCATGCGCTTCGACCAATCAGAGCCGACCGCTCAGTGAAACACAATTAGTTTTATTGTTTATTTTGACAAATAAATTACACAGACAAATACAAATAAAAATAAAATAAAATCAAAAATACACAAACAAAACACAATATGAGCGAATATTACTGTTAAACGGACCAATCCCAATAGTAGTTTCTCTGCCAATGTTATCGAGCCATAAAATATTATTCCTCGTCGCGGATTGGTTCGCACAGGATAGACAAGTCCCCTTGGGTTTTACTAACAATGCACAACGAATAAAATAAAAATTACAAGTTAAATCGAACAATAAAACATAATGTGTTATAAAATGTATAAACAAACAAAATATCAAAAAAAACTATACGAACAAATCTATTATAAGAAATAGAGTGTGCTTATAGTGTTTTATGTACTTACTATTTTTCGGCGTTCACAGCAGTCACGGCAGCAGCGGGAACACCAACTATACGTATTGATTTGAGATGAGGTAGTAGGCATCCAGGGCACTGGGTAGCGATTAATGAACTTCTAATCTATGATAATCATACGCGATAGCGAAATTCACGCGAGACATGCGCCTAGATGTTTTGTTTACAATAATGCAATACAAAAAAAAATAAAAATTACAAGTTAAATCAAAGAATGAAATATAATGCAACCGTACATAATGAAATATAATGCACTTACTTTTTGTTGGCTTTATCACTGTGCTCAACACTCGAGTCACGGCAGCAGCGGTAACACCAATTAAACGTAAGGCATCGAGGGCACTGGGTAGCTATTAATACACTCCAACATATGATAATTATACGAGATCGCGAAATGCACGTGAGACGTGCGCGCTAGATGGCGGTTGAAACAGGCGTTTACTTTAGTTCGATGCACAGAGCATCCGGCCGAGCTTTATTATATGGCAGATCTGCGACCAGACCGGGGCCGCTGGCAGAGAGTCACCCCCATGCATGCGCTTCGACCAATCAGAGCCCACCGCTCAGTGAAACACAATTAGTTTTATTGTTTATTTTGACAAATAAATTACACAGACAAATACAAATAAAAATAAAATAAAATCAAAAATACACAAACAAAACACAATATGAGCGAATATTACTGTTAAACGGACCAATCCCAATAGTAGTTTCTCTGCCAATGTTATCGAGCCATAAAATATTATTCCTCGTCGCGGATTGGTTCGCACAGGATAGACAAGTCCCCTTGGGTTTTTCGAACAATGCACAACGAATAAAATAAAAATTACAAGTTAAATCGAACAATAAAACATAATGTGATATAAAATTCATACACAAACAAAATATCAAAATAAACTATACGAACAAATCTATTATAAGAAATAGAGTGTGCTTATAGTGTTTTATGTACTTACTATTTTTCGGCGTTCACAGCAGTCACGGCAGCAGCGGGAACACCAACTATACGTATTGATTTGAGATGAGGTAGTAGGCATCCAGGGCACTGGGTAGCGATTAATGAACTTCCAATCTATGATAATCATACGCGATAGCGAAATTCACGCGAGACATGCGCCTAGATGTTTTGTTTACAATAATGCAATACGAAAAAAAAAAAAATTACAAGTTAAATCAAAGAATGAAATATAATGCAACCGTACATAATGAAATATAATGTACTTACTTTTTTTTGGCTTTATCACTGTGCTCATCACTCGAGTCACGGCAGCAGCGGTAACACCAATTAAACGTAAGGCATTCAGGGCACTGGGTAGCTATTAATACACTCCAACATATGATAATTATACGAGATCGCGAAATGCACGTGAGACGTGCGCGCTAGATGGCGGTTGAAACAGGCGATTACTTTAGTTCGATGCACAGAGCATCCGGCCGAGCTTTATTATATGGCAGATCTGCGACCAGACCGGGGCCGCTGGCAGAGTCACCCTAATGCATGCGCTTCGACCAATCAGAGCCGACCGCTCAGTGAAACACAATTAGTTTTATTGTTTATTTTGACAAATAAATTACACAGACAAATACAAATAAAAATAAAATAAAATCAAAAATACACAAACAAAACACAATATGAGCGAATATTACTGTTAAACGGACCAATCCCAATAGTAGTTTCTCTGCCAATGTTATCGAGCCATAAAATATTATTCCTCGTCGCGGATTGGTTCGCACAGGATAGACAAGTCCCCTTGGGTTTTACTAACAATGCACAACGAATAAAATAAAAATTACAAGTTAAATCGAACAATAAAACATAATGTGATATAAAATGCATAAACAAACAAAATATCAAAAAAAACTATACGAACAAATCTATTATAAGAAATAGAGTGTGCTTATAGTGTTTTATGTACTTACTATTTTTCGGCGTTCACAGCAGTCACGGCAGCAGCGGGAACACCAACTATACGTATTGATTTGAGATGAGGTAGTAGGCATCCAGGGCACTGGGTAGCGATTAATGAACTTCCAATCTATGATAATCATACGCGATAGTGAAATTCACGCGAGACATGCGCCTATATGTTTTGTTTACAATAATGCAATACGAAAAAAATAAAAATTACAAGTTAAATCAAAGAATGAAATATAATGCAACCGTACATAATGAAATATAATGTACTTACTTTTTGTTGGCTTTATCACTGTGCTCAACACTCGAGTCACGGCAGCAGCGGTAACACCAATTAAACGTAAGGCATCGAGGGCACTGGGTAGCTATTAATACACTCCAACATATGATAATTATACGAGATCGCGAAATCCACGTGAGACGTGCGCGCTAGATGGCGGTTGAAACAGGCGTTTACTTTAGTTCGATGCACAGAGCATCCGGCCGAGCTTTATTATATGGCAGATCTGCGACCAGACCGGGGCCGCTGGCAGAGTCACCCTAATGCATGCGCTTCGACCAATCAGAGCCGACCGCTCAGTGAAACACAATTAGTTTTATTGTTTATTTTGACAAATAAATTACACAGACAAATACAAATAAAAATAAAATAAAATCAAAAATACACAAACAAAACACAATATGAGCGAATATTACTGTTAAACGGACCAATCCCAATAGTAGTTTCTTTGCCAATGTTATCGAGCCATAAAATATTATTCCTCGTCGCGGATTGGTTCGCACAGGATAGACAAGTCCCCTTTGGTTTTTCGAACAATGCACAACGAATAAAATAAAAATTACAAGTTAAATCGAACAATAAAACATAATGTGATATAAAATGCATAAACAAACAAAATATCAAAATAAACTATACGAACAAATATATTATAAGAAATAGAGTGTGCTTATAGTGTTTTATGTACTTACTATTTTTCGGCGTTCACAGCAGTCACGGCAGCATCGGGAACACCAACTATAGGTACGTATTGATTTGAGATGAGGTAGTAGGCATCCAGGGCACTGGGTAGCGATTAATGAACTTCCAATCTATGATAATCATACGCGATAGTGAAATTCACGCGAGACATGCGCCTAGATGTTTTGTTTACAATAATGCAATACGAAAAAAATAAAAATTACAAGTTAAATCAAAGAATGAAATATAATGCAACCGTACATAATGAAATATAATGTACTTACTTTTTGTTGGCTTTATCACTGTGCTCAACACTCGAGTCACGGCAGCAGCGGTAACACCAATTAAACGTAAGGCATCGAGGGCACTGGGTAGCTATTAATACACTCCAACATATGATAATTATACGAGATCGCGAAATGCACGTGAGACGTGCGCGCTAGATGGCGGTTGAAACAGGCGTTTACTTTAGTTCGATGCACAGAGCATCCGGCCGAGCTTTATTATATGGCAGATCTGCGACCAGACCGGGGCCGCTGGCAGAGAGTCACCCCCATGCATGCGCTTCGACCAATCAGAGCCCACCGCTCAGTGAAACACAATTAGTTTTATTGTTTATTTTGACAAATAAATTACACAGACAAATACAAATAAAAATAAAATAAAATCAAAAATACACAAACAAAACACAATATGAGCGAATATTACTGTTAAACGGACCAATCCCAATAGTAGTTTCTTTGCCAATGTTATCGAGCCATAAAATATTATTCCTCGACGTGGATTGGTTCGCACAGGATAGACAAGTCCCCTTGGGTTTTTCGAACAATGTACAACGAATAAAATAAAAATTACAAATTAAATCGAACAATAAAACATAATGTGATATAAAATGCATAAACAAACAAAATATCAAAATAAACTATACGAACAAATCTATTATAAGAAATAGAGTGTGCTTATAGTGTTTTATGTACTTACTATTTTTCGGCGTTCACAGCAGTCACGGCAGCAGCGGGAACACCAACTATACGTATTGATTTGAGATGAGGTAGTAGGCATCCAGGGCACTGGGTAGCGATTAATGAACTTCCAATCTATGATAATCATACGCGATAGCGAAATTCACGCGAGACATGCGCCTAGATGTTTTGTTTACAATAATGCAATACGAAAAAAATAAAAATTACAAGTTAAATCAAAGAATCAAATATAATGCAACCGTACATAATGAAATATAATGTACTTACTTTTTTTGGCTTTATCACTGTGCTCAACACTCGAGTCACGGCAGCAGCGGTAACACCAATTAAACGTAAGGCATCGAGGGCACTGGGTAGCTATTAATACACTCCAACATATGATAATTATACGAGATCGCGAAATGCACGTGAGACGTGCGCGCTAGATGGCGGTTGAAACAGGCGTTTACTTTAGTTCGATGCACAGAGCATCCGGCCGAGCTTTATTATATGGCAGATCTGCGACCAGACCGGGGCCGCTGGCAGAGAGTCACCCCCATGCATGCGCTTCGACCAATCAGAGCCCACCGCTCAGTGAAACACAATTAGTTTTATTGTTTATTTTGACAAATAAATTACACAGACAAATACAAATAAAAATAAAATAAAATCAAAAATACACAAACAAAACACAATATGAGCGAATATTACTGTTAAACGGACCAATCCCAATAGTAGTTTCTCTGCCAATGTTATCGAGCCATAAAATATTATTCCTCGTCGCGGATTGGTTCGCACAGGATAGACAAGTCCCCTTGGGTTTTACTAACAATGCACAACGAATAAAATAAAAATTACAAGTTAAATCGAACAATAAAACATAATGTGATATAAAATGCATAAACAAACAAAATATCAAAATAAACTATACGAACAAATCTATTATAAGAAATAGAGTGTGCTTATAGTGTTTTATGTACTTACTATTTTTCGGCGTTCACAGCAGTCACGGCAGCAGCGGGAACACCAACTATACGTATTGATTTGAGATGAGGTAGTAGGCATCCAGGGCACTGGGTAGCGATTAATGAACTTCTAATCTATGATAATCATACGCGATAGCGAAATTCACGCGAGACATGCGCCTAGATGTTTTGTTTACAATAATGCAATACAAAAAAAATAAAAATTACAAGTTAAATCAAAGAATGAAATATAATGCAACCGTACATAATGAAATATAATGTACTTACTTTTTGTTGGCTTTATCACTGTGCTCAACACTCGAGTCACGGCAGCAGCGGTAACACCAATTAAACGTAAGGCATCGAGGGCACTGGGTAGCTATTAATACACTCCAACATATGATAATTATACGAGATCGCGAAATGCACGTGAGACGTGCGCGCTAGATGGCGGTTGAAACAGGCGTTTACTTTAGTTCGATGCACAGAGCATCCGGCCGAGCTTTATTATATGGCAGATCTGCGACCAGACCGGGGCCGCTGGCAGAGAGTCACCCCCATGCATGCGCTTCGACCAATCAGAGCCCACCGCTCAGTGAAACACAATTAGTTTTATTGTTTATTTTGACAAATAAATTACACAGACAAATACAAATAAAAATAAAATAAAATCAAAAATACACAAACAAAACACAATATGAGCGAATATTACTGTTAAACGGACCAATCCCAATAGTAGTTTCTTTGCCAATGTTATCGAGCCATAAAATATTATTCCTCGACGTGGATTGGTTCGCACAGGATAGACAAGTCCCCTTGGGTTTTTCGAACAATGTACAACGAATAAAATAAAAATTACAAATTAAATCGAACAATAAAACATAATGTGATATAAAATGCATAAACAAACAAAATATCAAAATAAACTATACGAACAAATCTATTATAAGAAATAGAGTGTGCTTATAGTGTTTTATGTACTTACTATTTTTCGGCGTTCACAGCAGTCACGGCAGCAGCGGGAACACCAACTATAGGTACGTATTGATTTGAGATGAGGTAGTAGGCATCCAGGGCACTGGGTAGCGATTAATGAACTTCCAATCTATGATAATCATACGCGATAGCGAAATTCACGCGAGACATGCGCCTAGATGTTTTGTTTACAATAATGCAATACGAACAAAATAAAAATTATAAGTTCAATCAAAGAATGAAATATAATGCAACCGTACATAATGAAATATAATGTACTTACTTTTTGTTGGCTTTATCACTGTGCTCAACACTCGAGTCACGGCAGCAGCGGTAACACCAATTAAACGTAAGGCATCGAGGGCACTGGGTAGCTATTAATACACTCCAACATATGATAATTATACGAGATCGCGAAATGCACGTGAGACGTGCGCGCTACATGGCGGTTAAAACAGGCGTTTAATTTAGTTCGATGCACAGAGCATCCGGCCGAGCTTTATTATATGGCAGATCTGCGACCAGACCGGGGCCGCTGGCAGAGAGTCACCCTAATGCATGCGCTTCGACCAATCAGAGCCGACCGCTCAGTGAAACACAATTAGTTTTATTGTTTATTTTGACAAATAAATTACACAGACAAATACAAATAAAAATAAAATAAAATCAAAAATACACAAACAAAACACAATATGAGCGAATATTACTGTTAAACGGACCAATCCCAATAGTAGTTTCTCTGCCAATGTTATCGAGCCATAAAATATTATTCCTCGACGTGGATTGGTTCGCACAGGATAGACAAGTCCCCTTGGGTTTTTCGAACAATGTACAACGAATAAAATAAAAATTACAAATTAAATCGAACAATAAAACATAATGTGATATAAAATGCATAAACAAACAAAATATCAAAATAAACTATACGAACAAATCTATTATAAGAAATAGAGTGTGCTTATAGTGTTTTATGTACTTACTATTTTTCGGCGTTCACAGCAGTCACGGCAGCAGCGGGAACACCAACTATACGTATTGATTTGAGATGAGGTAGTAGGCATCCAGGGCACTGGGTAGCGATTAATGAACTTCTAATCTATGATAATCATACGCGATAGCGAAATTCACGCGAGACATGCGCCTAGATGTTTTGTTTACAATAATGCAATACAAAAAAAAATAAAAATTACAAGTTAAATCAAAGAATGAAATATAATGCAACCGTACATAATGAAATATAATGTACTTACTTTTTGTTGGCTTTATCACTGTGCTCAACACTCGAGTCACGGCAGCAGCGGTAACACCAATTAAACGTAAGGCATCGAGGGCACTGGGTAGCTATTAATACACTCCAACATATGATAATTATACGAGATCGCGAAATGCACGTGAGACGTGCGCGCTAGATGGCGGTTGAAACAGGCGTTTACTTTAGTTCGATGCACAGAGCATCCGGCCGCGCTTTATTATATGGCAGATCTGCGACCAGACCGAGGCCGCTGGCAGAGTCACCCTAATGCATGCGCTTCGACCAATCAGAGCCGACCGCTCAGTGAAACACAATTAGTTTTATTGTTTATTTTGACAAATAAATTACACAGACAAATACAAATAAAAATAAAATAAAATCAAAAATACACAAACAAAACACAATATGAGCGAATATTACTGTTAAACGGACCAATCCCAATAGTAGTTTCTCTGCCAATGTTATCGAGCCATAAAATATTATTCCTCGTCGCGGATTGGTTCGCACAGGATAGACAAGTCCCCTTGGGTTTTACTAACAATGCACAACGAATAAAATAAAAATTACAAGTTAAATCGAACAATAAAACATAATGTGATATAAAATGCATAAACAAACAAAATATCAAAATAAACTATACGAACAAATCTATTATAAGAAATAGAGTGTGCTTATAGTGTTTTATGTACTTACTATTTTTCGGCGTTCACAGCAGTCACGGCAGCAGCGGGAACACCAACTATACGTATTGATTTGAGATGAGGTAGTAGGCATCCAGGGCACTGGGTAGCGATTAATGAACTTCCAATCTATGATAATCATACGCGATAGCGAAATTCACGCGAGACATGCGCCTAGATGTTTTGTTTACAATAATGCAATACGAAAAAAATAAAAATTACAAGTTAAATCAAAGAATCAAATATAATGCAACCGTACATAATGAAATATAATGTACTTACTTTTTTTGGCTTTATCACTGTGCTCAACACTCGAGTCACGGCAGCAGCGTTAACACCAATTAAACGTAAGGCATCGAGGGCACTGGGTAGCTATTAATACACTCCAACATACGATAATTATACGAGATCGCGAAATGCACGTGAGACGTGCGCGCTAGATGGCGGTTGAAACAGGCGTTTACTTTAGTTCGATGCACAGAGCATCCGGCCGAGCTTTATTATATGGCAGATCTGCGACCAGACCGGGGCCGCTGGCAGAGAGTCACCCCCATGCATGCGCTTCGACCAATCAGAGCCCACCGCTCAGTGAAACACAATTAGTTTTATTGTTTATTTTGACAAATAAATTACACAGACAAATACAAATAAAAATAAAATAAAATCAAAAATACACAAACAAAACACAATATGAGCGAATATTACTGTTAAACGGACCAATCCCAATAGTAGTTTCTCTGCCAATGTTATCGAGCCATAAAATATTATTCCTCGTCGCGGATTGGTTCGCACAGGATAGACAAGTCCCCTTGGGTTTTACTAACAATGCACAACGAATAAAATAAAAATTACAAGTTAAATCGAACAATAAAACATAATGTGATATAAAATGCATAAACAAACAAAATATCAAAATAAACTATACGAACAAATCTATTATAAGAAATAGAGTGTGCTTATAGTGTTTTATGTACTTACTATTTTTCGGCGTTCACAGCAGTCACGGCAGCAGCGGGAACACCAACTATACGTATTGATTTGAGATGAGGTAGTAGGCATCCAGGGCACTGGGTAGCGATTAATGAACTTCCAATCTATGATAATCATACGCGATAGCGAAATTCACGCGAGACATGCGCCTAGATGTTTTGTTTACAATAATGCAATACGAAAAAAATAAAAATTACAAGTTAAATCAAAGAATGAAATATAATGCAACCGTACATAATGAAATATAATGTACTTACTTTTTTTGGCTTTATCACTGTGCTCAACACTCGAGTCACGGCAGCAGCGGTAACACCAATTAAACGTAAGGCATCGAGGGCACTGGGTAGCTATTAATACACTCCAACATACGATAATTATACGAGATCGCGAAATGCACGTGAGACGTGCGCGCTAGATGGCGGTTGAAACAGGCGTTTACTTTAGTTCGATGCACAGAGCATCCGGCCGAGCTTTATTATATGGCAGATCTGCGACCAGACCGGGGCCGCTGGCAGAGAGTCACCCCCATGCATGCGCTTCGACCAATCAGAGCCCACCGCTCAGTGAAACACAATTAGTTTTATTGTTTATTTTGACAAATAAATTACACAGACAAATACAAATAAAAATAAAATAAAATCAAAAATACACAAACAAAACACAATATGAGCGAATATTACTGTTAAACGGACCAATCCCAATAGTAGTTTCTCTGCCAATGTTATCGAGCCATAAAATATTATTCCTCGTCGCGGATTGGTTCGCACAGGATAGACAAGTCCCCTTGGGTTTTACTAACAATGCACAACGAATAAAATAAAAATTACAAGTTAAATCGAACAATAAAACATAATGTGATATAAAATGCATAAACAAACAAAATATCAAAATGAACTATACGAACAAATCTATTATAAGAAATAGAGTGTGCTTATAGTGTTTTATGTACTTACTATTTTTCGGCGTTCACAGCAGTCACGGCAGCAGCGGGAACACCAACTATACGTATTGATTTGAGATGAGGTAGTAGGCATCCAGGGCACTGGGTAGCGATTAATGAACTTCTAATCTATGATAATCATACGCGATAGCGAAATTCACGCGAGACATGCGCCTAGATGTTTTGTTTACAATAATGCAATACAAAAAAAAATAAAAATTACAAGTTAAATCAAAGAATGAAATATAATGCAACCGTACATAATGAAATATAATGTACTTACTTTTTGTTGGCTTTATCACTGTGCTCAACACTCGAGTCACGGCAGCAGCGGTAACACCAATTAAACGTAAGGCATCGAGGGCACTGGGTAGCTATTAATACACTCCAACATATGATAATTATACGAGATCGCGAAATGCACGTGAGACGTGCGCGCTAGATGGCGGTTGAAACAGGCGTTTACTTTAGTTCGATGCACAGAGCATCCGGCCGCGCTTTATTATATGGCAGATCTGCGACCAGACCGAGGCCGCTGGCAGAGTCACCCTAATGCATGCGCTTCGACCAATCAGAGCCGACCGCTCAGTGAAACACAATTAGTTTTATTGTTTATTTTGACAAATAAATTACACAGACAAATACAAATAAAAATAAAATAAAATCAAAAATACACAAACAAAACACAATATGAGCGAATATTACTGTTAAACGGACCAATCCCAATAGTAGTTTCTCTGCCAATGTTATCGAGCCATAAAATATTATTCCTCGTCGCGGATTGGTTCGCACAGGATAGACAAGTCCCCTTGGGTTTTACTAACAATGCACAACGAATAAAATAAAAATTACAAGTTAAATCGAACAATAAAACATAATGTGATATAAAATGCATAAACAAACAAAATATCAAAATAAACTATACGAACAAATCTATTATAAGAAATAGAGTGTGCTTATAGTGTTTTATGTACTTACTATTTTTCGGCGTTCACAGCAGTCACGGCAGCAGCGGGAACACCAACTATACGTATTGATTTGAGATGAGGTAGTAGGCATCCAGGGCACTGGGTAGCGATTAATGAACTTCCAATCTATGATAATCATACGCGATAGCGAAATTCACGCGAGACATGCGCCTAGATGTTTTGTTTACAATAATGCAATACGAACAAAATAAAAATTATAAGTTCAATCAAAGAATGAAATATAATGCAACCGTACATAATGAAATATAATGTACTTACTTTTTGTTGGCTTTATTACTGTGCTCAACACTCGAGTCACGGCAGCAGCGGTAACACCAATTAAACGTAAGGCATCGAGGGCACTGGGTAGCTATTAATACACTCCAACATATGATAATTATACGAGATCGCGAAATGCACGTGAGACGTGCGCGCTAGATGGCGGTTGAAACAGGCGTTTACTTTAGTTCGATGCACAGAGCATCCGGCCGCGCTTTATTATATGGCAGATCTGCGACCAGACCGAGGCCGCTGGCAGAGTCACCCTAATGCATGCGCTTCGACCAATCAGAGCCGACCGCTCAGTGAAACACAATTAGTTTTATTGTTTATTTTGACAAATAAATTACACAGACAAATACAAATAAAAATAAAATAAAATCAAAAATACACAAACAAAACACAATATGAGCGAATATTACTGTTAAACGGACCAATCCCAATAGTAGTTTCTCTGCCAATGTTATCGAGCCATAAAATATTATTCCTCGTCGCGGATTGGTTCGCACAGGATAGACAAGTCCCCTTGGGTTTTACTAACAATGCACAACGAATAAAATAAAAATTACAAATTAAATCGAACAATAAAACATAATGTGATATAAAATGCATAAACAAACAAAATATCAAAATAAACTATACGAACAAATCTATTATAAGAAATAGAGTGTGCTTATAGTGTTTTATGTACTTACTATTTTTCGGCGTTCACAGCAGTCACGGCAGCAGCGGGAACACCAACTATACGTATTGATTTGAGATGAGGTAGTAGGCATCCAGGGCACTGGGTAGCGATTAATGAACTTCTAATCTATGATAATCATACGCGATAGCGAAATTCACGCGAGACATGCGCCTAGATGTTTTGTTTACAATAATGCAATACAAAAAAAAATAAAAATTACAAGTTAAATCAAAGAATGAAATATAATGCAACCGTACATAATGAAATATAATGTACTTACTTTTTGTTGGCTTTATCACTGTGCTCAACACTCGAGTCACGGCAGCAGCGGTAACACCAATTAAACGTAAGGCATCGAGGGCACTGGGTAGCTATTAATACACTCCAACATATGATAATTATACGAGATCGCGAAATGCACGTGAGACGTGCGCGCTAGATGGCGGTTGAAACAGGCGTTTACTTTAGTTCGATGCACAGAGCATCCGGCCGCGCTTTATTATATGGCAGATCTGCGACCAGACCGAGGCCGCTGGCAGAGTCACCCTAATGCATGCGCTTCGACCAATCAGAGCCGACCGCTCAGTGAAACACAATTAGTTTTATTGTTTATTTTGACAAATAAATTACACAGACAAATACAAATAAAAATAAAATAAAATCAAAAATACACAAACAAAACACAATATGAGCGAATATTACTGTTAAACGGACCAATCCCAATAGTAGTTTCTCTGCCAATGTTATCGAGCCATAAAATATTATTCCTCGTCGCGGATTGGTTCGCACAGGATAGACAAGTCCCCTTGGGTTTTACTAACAATGCACAACGAATAAAATAAAAATTACAAGTTAAATCGAACAATAAAACATAATGTGATATAAAATGCATAAACAAACAAAATATCAAAATAAACTATACGAACAAATCTATTATAAGAAATAGAGTGTGCTTATAGTGTTTTATGTACTTACTATTTTTCGGCGTTCACAGCAGTCACGGCAGCAGCGGGAACACCAACTATACGTATTGATTTGAGATGAGGTAGTAGGCATCCAGGGCACTGGGTAGCGATTAATGAACTTCCAATCTATGATAATCATACGCGATAGCGAAATTCACGCGAGACATGCGCCTAGATGTTTTGTTTACAATAATGCAATACGAAAAAAATAAAAATTACAAGTTAAATCAAAGAGTCAAATATAATGCAACCGTACATAATGAAATATAATGTACTTACTTTTTTTGGCTTTATCACTGTGCTCAACACTCGAGTCACGGCAGCAGCGTTAACACCAATTAAACGTAAGGCATCGAGGGCACTGGGTAGCTATTAATACACTCCAACATACGATAATTATACGAGATCGCGAAATGCACGTGAGACGTGCGCGCTAGATGGCGGTTGAAACAGGCGTTTACTTTAGTTCGATGCACAGAGCATCCGGCCGAGCTTTATTATATGGCAGATCTGCGACCAGACCGGGGCCGCTGGCAGAGAGTCACCCCCATGCATGCGCTTCGACCAATCAGAGCCCACCGCTCAGTGAAACACAATTAGTTTTATTGTTTATTTTGACAAATAAATTACACAGACAAATACAAATAAAAATAAAATAAAATCAAAAATACACAAACAAAACACAATATGAGCGAATATTACTGTTAAACGGACCAATCCCAATAGTAGTTTCTTTGCCAATGTTATCGAGCCATAAAATATTATTCCTCGACGTGGATTGGTTCGCACAGGATAGACAAGTCCCCTTGGGTTTTTCGAACAATGTACAACGAATAAAATAAAAATTACAAATTAAATCGAACAATAAAACATAATGTGATATAAAATGCATAAACAAACAAAATATCAAAATAAACTATACGAACAAATCTATTATAAGAAATAGAGTGTGCTTATAGTGTTTTATGTACTTACTATTTTTCGGCGTTCACAGCAGTCACGGCAGCAGCGGGAACACCAACTATACGTATTGATTTGAGATGAGGTAGTAGGCATCCAGGGCACTGGGTAGCGATTAATGAACTTCCAATCTATGATAATCATACGCGATAGCGAAATTCACGCGAGACATGCGCCTAGATGTTTTGTTTACAATAATGCAATACAAAAAAAAATAAAAATTACAAGTTAAATCAAAGAATGAAATATAATGCAACCGTACATAATGAAATATAATGTACTTACTTTTTGTTGGCTTTATCACTGTGCTCAACACTCGAGTCACGGCAGCAGCGGTAACACCAATTAAACGTAAGGCATCGAGGGCACTGGGTAGCTATTAATACACTCCAACATATGATAATTATACGAGATCGCGAAATGCACGTGAGACGTGCGCGCTAGATGGCGGTTGAAACAGGCGTTTACTTTAGTTCGATGCACAGAGCATCCGGCCGAGCTTTATTATATGGCAGATCTGCGACCAGACCGGGGCCGCTGGCAGAGAGTCACCCCCATGCATGCGCTTCGACCAATCAGAGCCCACCGCTCAGTGAAACACAATTAGTTTTATTGTTTATTTTGACAAATAAATTACACAGACAAATACAAATAAAAATAAAATAAAATCAAAAATACACAAACAAAACACAATATGAGCGAATATTACTGTTAAACGGACCAATCCCAATAGTAGTTTCTCTGCCAATGTTATCGAGCCATAAAATATTATTCCTCGTCGCGGATTGGTTCGCACAGGATAGACAAGTCCCCTTGGGTTTTTCGAACAATGCACAACGAATAAAATAAAAATTACAAGTTAAATCGAACAATAAAACATAATGTGATATAAAATTCATACACAAACAAAATATCAAAATAAACTATACGAACAAATCTATTATAAGAAATAGAGTGTGCTTATAGTGTTTTATGTACTTACTATTTTTCGGCGTTCACAGCAGTCACGGCAGCAGCGGGAACACCAACTATACGTATTGATTTGAGATGAGGTAGTAGGCATCCAGGGCACTGGGTAGCGATTAATGAACTTCCAATCTATGATAATCATACGCGATAGCGAAATTCACGCGAGACATGCGCCTAGATGTTTTGTTTACAATAATGCAATACGAAAAAAAAAAAAATTACAAGTTAAATCAAAGAATGAAATATAATGCAACCGTACATAATGAAATATAATGTACTTACTTTTTTTTGGCTTTATCACTGTGCTCATCACTCGAGTCACGGCAGCAGCGGTAACACCAATTAAACGTAAGGCATTCAGGGCACTGGGTAGCTATTAATACACTCCAACATATGATAATTATACGAGATCGCGAAATGCACGTGAGACGTGCGCGCTAGATGGCGGTTGAAACAGGCGATTACTTTAGTTCGATGCACAGAGCATCCGGCCGAGCTTTATTATATGGCAGATCTGCGACCAGACCGGGGCCGCTGGCAGAGTCACCCTAATGCATGCGCTTCGACCAATCAGAGCCGACCGCTCAGTGAAACACAATTAGTTTTATTGTTTATTTTGACAAATAAATTACACAGACAAATACAAATAAAAATAAAATAAAATCAAAAATACACAAACAAAACACAATATGAGCGAATATTACTGTTAAACGGACCAATCCCAATAGTAGTTTCTCTGCCAATGTTATCGAGCCATAAAATATTATTCCTCGTCGCGGATTGGTTCGCACAGGATAGACAAGTCCCCTTGGGTTTTACTAACAATGCACAACGAATAAAAAAAAAATTACAAGTTAAATCGAACAATAAAACATAATGTGATATAAAATGCATAAACAAACAAAATATCAAAATAAACTATACGAACAAATCTATTATAAGAAATAGAGTGTGCTTATAGTGTTTTATGTACTTACTATTTTTCGGCGTTCACAGCAGTCACGGCAGCAGCGGGAACACCAACTATACGTATTGATTTGAGATGAGGTAGTAGGCATCCAGGGCACTGGGTAGCGATTAATGAACTTCCAATCTATGATAATCATACGCGATAGCGAAATTCACGCGAGACATGCGCCTAGATGTTTTGTTTACAATAATGCAATACGAAAAAAATAAAAATTACAAGTTAAATCAAAGAATGAAATATAATGCAACCGTACATAATGAAATATAATGTACTTACTTTTTTTGGCTTTATCACTGTGCTCAACACTCGAGTCACGGCAGCAGCGGTAACACCAATTAAACGTAAGGCATCGAGGGCACTGGGTAGCTATTAATACACTCCAACATACGATAATTATACGAGATCGCGAAATGCACGTGAGACGTGCGCGCTAGATGGCGGTTGAAACAGGCGTTTACTTTAGTTCGATGCACAGAGCATCCGGCCGAGCTTTATTATATGGCAGATCTGCGACCAGACCGGGGCCGCTGGCAGAGAGTCACCCCCATGCATGCGCTTCGACCAATCAGAGCCCACCGCTCAGTGAAACACAATTAGTTTTATTGTTTATTTTGACAAATAAATTACACAGACAAATACAAATAAAAATAAAATAAAATCAAAAATACACAAACAAAACACAATATGAGCGAATATTACTGTTAAACGGACCAATCCCAATAGTAGTTTCTCTGCCAATGTTATCGAGCCATAAAATATTATTCCTCGTCGCGGATTGGTTCGCACAGGATAGACAAGTCCCCTTGGGTTTTACTAACAATGCACAACGAATAAAATAAAAATTACAAGTTAAATCGAACAATAAAACATAATGTGATATAAAATGCATAAACAAACAAAATATCAAAATGAACTATACGAACAAATCTATTATAAGAAATAGAGTGTGCTTATAGTGTTTTATGTACTTACTATTTTTCGGCGTTCACAGCAGTCACGGCAGCAGCGGGAACACCAACTATACGTATTGATTTGAGATGAGGTAGTAGGCATCCAGGGCACTGGGTAGCGATTAATGAACTTCCAATCTATGATAATCATACGCGATAGCGAAATTCACGCGAGACATGCGCCTAGATGTTTTGTTTACAATAATGCAATACGAAAAAAATAAAAATTACAAGTTAAATCAAAGAATGAAATATAATGCAACCGTACATAATGAAATATAATGTACTTACTTTTTGTTGGCTTTATCACTGTGCTCAACACTCGAGTCACGGCAGCAGCGGTAACACCAATTAAACGTAAGGCATCGAGGGCACTGGGTAGCTATTAATACACTCCAACATATGATAATTATACGAGATCGCGAAATGCACGTGAGACGTGCGCGCTAGATGGCGGTTGAAACAGGCGTTTACTTTAGTTCGATGCACAGAGCATCCGGCCGAGCTTTATTATATGGCAGATCTGCGACCAGACCGGGGCCGCTGGCAGAGAGTCACCCCCATGCATGCGCTTCGACCAATCAGAGCCCACCGCTCAGTGAAACACAATTAGTTTTATTGTTTATTTTGACAAATAAATTACACAGACAAATACAAATAAAAATAAAATAAAATCAAAAATACACAAACAAAACACAATATGAGCGAATATTACTGTTAAACGGACCAATCCCAATAGTAGTTTCTTTGCCAATGTTATCGAGCCATAAAATATTATTCCTCGACGTGGATTGGTTCGCACAGGATAGACAAGTCCCCTTGGGTTTTTCGAACAATGTACAACGAATAAAATAAAAATTACAAATTAAATCGAACAATAAAACATAATGTGATATAAAATGCATAAACAAACAAAATATCAAAATAAACTATACGAACAAATCTATTATAAGAAATAGAGTGTGCTTATAGTGTTTTATGTACTTACTATTTTTCGGCGTTCACAGCAGTCACGGCAGCAGCGGGAACACCAACTATACGTATTGATTTGAGATGAGGTAGTAGGCATCCAGGGCACTGGGTAGCGATTAATGAACTTCCAATCTATGATAATCATACGCGATAGCGAAATTCACGCGAGACATGCGCCTAGATGTTTTGTTTACAATAATGCAATACAAAAAAAAATAAAAATTACAAGTTAAATCAAAGAATGAAATATAATGCAACCGTACATAATGAAATATAATGTACTTACTTTTTGTTGGCTTTATCACTGTGCTCAACACTCGAGTCACGGCAGCAGCGGTAACACCAATTAAACGTAAGGCATCGAGGGCACTGGGTAGCTATTAATACACTCCAACATATGATAATTATACGAGATCGCGAAATGCACGTGAGACGTGCGCGCTAGATGGCGGTTGAAACAGGCGTTTACTTTAGTTCGATGCACAGAGCATCCGGCCGAGCTTTATTATATGGCAGATCTGCGACCAGACCGGGGCCGCTGGCAGAGAGTCACCCCCATGCATGCGCTTCGACCAATCAGAGCCCACCGCTCAGTGAAACACAATTAGTTTTATTGTTTATTTTGACAAATAAATTACACAGACAAATACAAATAAAAATAAAATAAAATCAAAAATACACAAACAAAACACAATATGAGCGAATATTACTGTTAAACGGACCAATCCCAATAGTAGTTTCTCTGCCAATGTTATCGAGCCATAAAATATTATTCCTCGTCGCGGATTGGTTCGCACAGGATAGACAAGTCCCCTTGGGTTTTTCGAACAATGCACAACGAATAAAATAAAAATTACAAGTTAAATCGAACAATAAAACATAATGTGATATAAAATTCATACACAAACAAAATATCAAAATAAACTATACGAACAAATCTATTATAAGAAATAGAGTGTGCTTATAGTGTTTTATGTACTTACTATTTTTCGGCGTTCACAGCAGTCACGGCAGCAGCGGGAACACCAACTATACGTATTGATTTGAGATGAGGTAGTAGGCATCCAGGGCACTGGGTAGCGATTAATGAACTTCCAATCTATGATAATCATACGCGATAGCGAAATTCACGCGAGACATGCGCCTAGATGTTTTGTTTACAATAATGCAATACGAAAAAAATAAAAATTACAAGTTAAATCAAAGAATGAAATATAATGCAACCGTACATAATGAAATATAATGTACTTACTTTTTGTTGGCTTTATCACTGTGCTCAACACTCGAGTCACGGCAGCAGCGGTAACACCAATTAAACGTAAGGCATCCAGGGCACTGGGTAGCTATTAATACACTCCAACATATGATAATTATACGAGATCGCGAAATGCACATGAGACGTGCGCGCTAGATGGCGGTTGAAACAGGCGATTACTTTAGTTCGATGCACAGAGCATCCGGCCGCGCTTTATTATATGGCAGATCTGCGACCAGACCGGGGCCGCTGGCAGAGAGTCACCCCCATGCATGCGCTTCGACCAATCAGAGCCCACCGCTCAGTGAAACACAATTAGTTTTATTGTTTATTTTGACAAATAAATTACACAGACAAATACAAATAAAAATAAAATAAAATCAAAAATACACAAACAAAACACAATATGAGCGAATATTACTGTTAAACGGACCAATCCCAATAGTAGTTTCTTTGCCAATGTTATCGAGCCATAAAATATTATTCCTCGACGTGGATTGGTTCGCACAGGATAGACAAGTCCCCTTGGGTTTTTCGAACAATGTACAACGAATAAAATAAAAATTACAAATTAAATCGAACAATAAAACATAATGTGATATAAAATGCATAAACAAACAAAATATCAAAATAAACTATACGAACAAATCTATTATAAGAAATAGAGTGTGCTTATAGTGTTTTATGTACTTACTATTTTTCGGCGTTCACAGCAGTCACGGCAGCAGCGGGAACACCAACTATACGTATTGATTTGAGATGAGGTAGTAGGCATCCAGGGCACTGGGTAGCGATTAATGAACTTCCAATCTATGATAATCATACGCGATAGCGAAATTCACGCGAGACATGCGCCTAGATGTTTTGTTTACAATAATGCAATACGAACAAAATAAAAATTATAAGTTCAATCAAAGAATGAAATATAATGCAACCGTACATAATGAAATATAATGTACTTACTTTTTGTTGGCTTTATTACTGTGCTCAACACTCGAGTCACGGCAGCAGCGGTAACACCAATTAAACGTAAGGCATCGAGGGCACTGGGTAGCTATTAATACACTCCAACATATGATAATTATACGAGATCGCGAAATGCACGTGAGACGTGCGCGCTAGATGGCGGTTAAAACAGGCGTTTACTTTAGTTCGATGCACAGAGCATCCGGCCGAGCTTTATTATATGGCAGATCTGCGACCAGACCGGGGCCGCTGGCAGAGAGTCACCCTAATGCATGCGCTTCGACCAATCAGAGCCGACCGCTCAGTGAAACACAATTAGTTTTATTGTTTATTTTGACAAATAAATTACACAGACAAATACAAATAAAAATAAAATAAAATCAAAAATACACAAACAAAACACAATATGAGCGAATATTACTGTTAAACGGACCAATCCCAATAGTAGTTTCTCTGCCAATGTTATCGAGCCATAAAATATTATTCCTCGTCGCGGATTGGTTCGCACAGGATAGACAAGTCCCCTTGGGTTTTACTAACAATGCACAACGAATAAAATAAAAATTACAAGTTAAATCGAACAATAAAACATAATGTGATATAAAATGCATAAACAAACAAAATATCAAAATGAACTATACGAACAAATCTATTATAAGAAATAGAGTGTGCTTATAGTGATTTATGTACTTACTATTTTTCGGCGTTCACAGCAGTCACGGCAGCAGCGGGAACACCAACTATACGTATTGATTTGAGATGAGGTAGTAGGCATCCAGGGCACTGGGTAGCGATTAATGAACTTCCAATCTATGATAATCATACGCGATAGCAAAATTCACGCGAGACATGCGCCTAGATGTTTTGTTTACAATAATGCAATACGAAAAAAATAAAAATTACAAGTTAAATCAAAGAATGAAATATAATGCAACCGTACATAATGAAATATAATGTACTTACTTTTTGTTGGCTTTATCACTGTGCTCAACACTCGAGTCACGGCAGCAGCGGTAACACCAATTAAACGTAAGGCATCGAGGGCACTGGGTAGCTATTAATACACTCCAACATATGATAATTATACGAGATCGCGAAATGCACGTGAGACCAATCAGAGCCCACCGCTCAGTGAAACACAATTAGTTTTATTGTTTATTTTGACAAATAAATTACACAGACAAATACAAATAAAAATAAAATAAAATCAAAAATACACAAACAAAACACAATATGAGCGAATATTACTGTTAAACGGACCAATCCCAATAGTAGTTTCTCTGCCAATGTTATCGAGCCATAAAATATTATTCCTCGTCGAGGATTGGTTCGCACAGGATAGACAAGTCCCCTTGGGTTTTACTAACAATGCACAACGAATAAAATAAAAATTACAAGTTAAATCGAACAATAAAACATAATGTGATATAAAATGCATAAACAAACAAAATATCAAAATGAACTATACGAACAAATCTATTATAAGAAATAGAGTGTGCTTATAGTGATTTATGTACTTACTATTTTTCGGCGTTCACAGCAGTCACGGCAGCAGCGGGAACACCAACTATACGTATTGATTTGAGATGAGGTAGTAGGCATCCAGGGCACTGGGTAGCGATTAATGAACTTCCAATCTATGATAATCATACGCGATAGCGAAATTCACGCGAGACATGCGCCTAGATGTTTTGTTTACAATAATGCAATACGAAAAAAATAAAAATTACAAGTTAAATCAAAGAATGAAATATAATGCAACCGTACATAATGAAATATAATGTACTTACTTTTTGTTGGCTTTATCACTGTGCTCAACACTCGAGTCACGGCAGCAGCGGTAACACCAATTAAACGTAAGGCATCCAGGGCACTGGGTAGCTATTAATACACTCCAACATATGATAATTATACGAGATCGCGAAATGCACGTGAGACGTGCGCGCTAGATGGCGGTTGAAACAGGCGTTTACTTTAGTTCGATGCACAGAGCATCCGGCCGAGCTTTATTATATGGCAGATCTGCGACCAGACCGGGGCCGCTGGCAGAGAGTCACCCCCATGCATGCGCTTCGACCAATCAGAGCCCACCGCTCAGTGAAACACAATTAGTTTTATTGTTTATTTTGACAAATAAATTACACAGACAAATACAAATAAAAATAAAATAAAATCAAAAATACACAAACAAAACACAATATGAGCGAATATTACTGTTAAACGGACCAATCCCAATAGTAGTTTCTTTGCCAATGTTATCGAGCCATAAAATATTATTCCTCGACGTGGATTGGTTCGCACAGGATAGACAAGTCCCCTTGGGTTTTTCGAACAATGTACAACGAATAAAATAAAAATTACAAATTAAATCGAACAATAAAACATAATGTGATATAAAATGCATAAACAAACAAAATATCAAAATAAACTATACGAACAAATCTATTATAAGAAATAGAGTGTGCTTATAGTGTTTTATGTACTTACTATTTTTCGGCGTTCACAGCAGTCACGGCAGCAGCGGGAACACCAACTATACGTATTGATTTGAGATGAGGTAGTAGGCATCCAGGGCACTGGGTAGCGATTAATGAACTTCCAATCTATGATAATCATACGCGATAGCGAAATTCACGCGAGACATGCGCCTAGATGTTTTGTTTACAATAATGCAATACGAACAAAATAAAAATTATAAGTTCAATCAAAGAATGAAATATAATGCAACCGTACATAATGAAATATAATGTACTTACTTTTTGTTGGCTTTATTACTGTGCTCAACACTCGAGTCACGGCAGCAGCGGTAACACCAATTAAACGTAAGGCATCGAGGGCACTGGGTAGCTATTAATACACTCCAACATATGATAATTATACGAGATCGCGAAATGCACGTGAGACGTGCGCGCTAGATGGCGGTTAAAACAGGCGTTTACTTTAGTTCGATGCACAGAGCATCCGGCCGAGCTTTATTATATGGCAGATCTGCGACCAGACCGGGGCCGCTGGCAGAGAGTCACCCTAATGCATGCGCTTCGACCAATCAGAGCCGACCGCTCAGTGAAACACAATTAGTTTTATTGTTTATTTTGACAAATAAATTACACAGACAAATACAAATAAAAATAAAATAAAATCAAAAATACACAAACAAAACACAATATGAGCGAATATTACTGTTAAACGGACCAATCCCAATAGTAGTTTCTCTGCCAATGTTATCGAGCCATAAAATATTATTCCTCGTCGCGGATTGGTTCGCACAGGATAGACAAGTCCCCTTGGGTTTTACTAACAATGCACAACGAATAAAATAAAAATTACAAGTTAAATCGAACAATAAAACATAATGTGATATAAAATGCATAAACAAACAAAATATCAAAATGAACTATACGAACAAATCTATTATAAGAAATAGAGTGTGCTTATAGTGATTTATGTACTTACTATTTTTCGGCGTTCACAGCAGTCACGGCAGCAGCGGGAACACCAACTATACGTATTGATTTGAGATGAGGTAGTAGGCATCCAGGGCACTGGGTAGCGATTAATGAACTTCCAATCTATGATAATCATACGCGATAGCAAAATTCACGCGAGACATGCGCCTAGATGTTTTGTTTACAATAATGCAATACGAAAAAAATAAAAATTACAAGTTAAATCAAAGAATGAAATATAATGCAACCGTACATAATGAAATATAATGTACTTACTTTTTGTTGGCTTTATCACTGTGCTCAACACTCGAGTCACGGCAGCAGCGGTAACACCAATTAAACGTAAGGCATCGAGGGCACTGGGTAGCTATTAATACACTCCAACATATGATAATTATACGAGATCGCGAAATGCACGTGAGACCAATCAGAGCCCACCGCTCAGTGAAACACAATTAGTTTTATTGTTTATTTTGACAAATAAATTACACAGACAAATACAAATAAAAATAAAATAAAATCAAAAATACACAAACAAAACACAATATGAGCGAATATTACTGTTAAACGGACCAATCCCAATAGTAGTTTCTCTGCCAATGTTATCGAGCCATAAAATATTATTCCTCGTCGAGGATTGGTTCGCACAGGATAGACAAGTCCCCTTGGGTTTTACTAACAATGCACAACGAATAAAATAAAAATTACAAGTTAAATCGAACAATAAAACATAATGTGATATAAAATGCATAAACAAACAAAATATCAAAATGAACTATACGAACAAATCTATTATAAGAAATAGAGTGTGCTTATAGTGATTTATGTACTTACTATTTTTCGGCGTTCACAGCAGTCACGGCAGCAGCGGGAACACCAACTATACGTATTGATTTGAGATGAGGTAGTAGGCATCCAGGGCACTGGGTAGCGATTAATGAACTTCCAATCTATGATAATCATACGCGATAGCAAAATTCACGCGAGACATGCGCCTAGATGTTTTGTTTACAATAATGCAATACGAAAAAAATAAAAATTACAAGTTAAATCAAAGAATGAAATATAATGCAACCGTACATAATGAAATATAATGTACTTACTTTTTGTTGGCTTTATCACTGTGCTCAACACTCGAGTCACGGCAGCAGCGGTAACACCAATTAAACGTAAGGCATCGAGGGCACTGGGTAGCTATTAATACACTCCAACATATGATAATTATACGAGATCGCGAAATGCACGTGAGACGTGCGCGCTAGATGGCGGTTGAAACAGTCGTTTACTTTAGTTCGATGCACAGAGCATCCGGCCGAGCTTTATTATATGGCAGATCTGCGACCAGACCGGGGCCGCTGGCAGAGAGTCACCCCCATGCATGCGCTTCGACCAATCAGAGCCCACCGCTCAGTGAAACACAATTAGTTTTATTGTTTATTTTGACAAATAAATTACACAGACAAATACAAATAAAAATAAAATAAAATCAAAAATACACAAACAAAACACAATATGAGCGAATATTACTGTTAAACGGACCAATCCCAATAGTAGTTTCTTTGCCAATGTTATCGAGCCATAAAATATTATTCCTCGACGTGGATTGGTTCGCACAGGATAGACAAGTCCCCTTGGGTTTTTCGAACAATGTACAACGAATAAAATAAAAATTACAAATTAAATCGAACAATAAAACATAATGTGATATAAAATGCATAAACAAACAAAATATCAAAATAAACTATACGAACAAATCTATTATAAGAAATAGAGTGTGCTTATAGTGTTTTATGTACTTACTATTTTTCGGCGTTCACAGCAGTCACGGCAGCAGCGGGAACACCAACTATACGTATTGATTTGAGATGAGGTAGTAGGCATCCAGGGCACTGGGTAGCGATTAATGAACTTCCAATCTATGATAATCATACGCGATAGCGAAATTCACGCGAGACATGCGCCTAGATGTTTTGTTTACAATAATGCAATACGAACAAAATAAAAATTATAAGTTCAATCAAAGAATGAAATATAATGCAACCGTACATAATGAAATATAATGTACTTACTTTTTGTTGGCTTTATTACTGTGCTCAACACTCGAGTCACGGCAGCAGCGGTAACACCAATTAAACGTAAGGCATCGAGGGCACTGGGTAGCTATTAATACACTCCAACATATGATAATTATACGAGATCGCGAAATGCACGTGAGACGTGCGCGCTAGATGGCGGTTAAAACAGGCGTTTACTTTAGTTCGATGCACAGAGCATCCGGCCGAGCTTTATTATATGGCAGATCTGCGACCAGACCGGGGCCGCTGGCAGAGAGTCACCCTAATGCATGCGCTTCGACCAATCAGAGCCGACCGCTCAGTGAAACACAATTAGTTTTATTGTTTATTTTGACAAATAAATTACACAGACAAATACAAATAAAAATAAAATAAAATCAAAAATACACAAACAAAACACAATATGAGCGAATATTACTGTTAAACGGACCAATCCCAATAGTAGTTTCTCTGCCAATGTTATCGAGCCATAAAATATTATTCCTCGTCGCGGATTGGTTCGCACAGGATAGACAAGTCCCCTTGGGTTTTACTAACAATGCACAACGAATAAAAAAAAAATTACAAGTTAAATCGAACAATAAAACATAATGTGATATAAAATGCATAAACAAACAAAATATCAAAATAAACTATACGAACAAATCTATTATAAGAAATAGAGTGTGCTTATAGTGTTTTATATACTTACTATTTTTCGGCGTTCACAGCAGTCACGGCAGCAGCGGGAACACCAACTATACGTATTGATTTGAGATGAGGTAGTAGGCATCCAGGGCACTGGGTAGCGATTAATGAACTTCTAATCTATGATAATCATACGCGATAGCGAAATTCACGCGAGACATGCGCCTAGATGTTTTGTTTACAATAATGCAATACAAAAAAAAATAAAAATTACAAGTTAAATCAAAGAATGAAATATAATGCAACCGTACATAATGAAATATAATGTACTTACTTTTTGTTGGCTTTATCACTGTGCTCAACACTCGAGTCACGGCAGCAGCGGTAACAAAAATTAAACGTAAGGCATCTAGGGCACTGGGTAGCTATTAATACACTCCAACATATGAAAATTATACGAGATCGCGAAATGCACGTGAGATGTGCGCGCTAGATGGCGGTTGAAACAGGCGTTTACTTTAGTTCGATGCACAGAGCATCCGGCCGCGCTTTATTATATGGCAGATCTGCGACCAGACCGGGGCCGCTGGCAGAGTTACCCTAATGCATGCGCTTCGACCAATCAGAGCCGACCGCTCAGTGAAACACAATTAGTTTTATTGTTTATTTTGACAAATAAATTACACAGACAAATACAAATAAAAATAAAATAAAATCAAAAATACACAAACAAAACACAATATGAGCGAATATTACTGTTAAACGGACCAATCCCAATAGTAGTTTCTCTGCCAATGTTATCGAGCCATAAAATATTATTCCTCGTCGAGGATTGGTTCGCACAGGATAGACAAGTCCCCTTGGGTTTTACTAACAATGCACAACGAATAAAATAAAAATTACAAGTTAAATCGAACAATAAAACATAATGTGATATAAAATGCATAAACAAACAAAATATCAAAATGAACTATACGAACAAATCTATTATAAGAAATAGAGTGTGCTTATAGTGATTTATGTACTTACTATTTTTCGGCGTTCACAGCAGTCACGGCAGCAGCGGGAACACCAACTATACGTATTGATTTGAGATGAGGTAGTAGGCATCCAGGGCACTGGGTAGCGATTAATGAACTTCCAATCTATGATAATCATACGCGATAGCAAAATTCACGCGAGACATGCGCCTAGATGTTTTGTTTACAATAATGCAATACGAAAAAAATAAAAATTACAAGTTAAATCAAAGAATGAAATATAATGCAACCGTACATAATGAAATATAATGTACTTACTTTTTGTTGGCTTTATCACTGTGCTCAACACTCGAGTCACGGCAGCAGCGGTAACACCAATTAAACGTAAGGCATCGAGGGCACTGGGTAGCTATTAATACACTCCAACATATGATAATTATACGAGATCGCGAAATGCACGTGAGACGTGCGCGCTAGATGGCGGTTGAAACAGTCGTTTACTTTAGTTCGATGCACAGAGCATCCGGCCGAGCTTTATTATATGGCAGATCTGCGACCAGACCGGGGCCGCTGGCAGAGAGTCACCCCCATGCATGCGCTTCGACCAATCAGAGCCCACCGCTCAGTGAAACACAATTAGTTTTATTGTTTATTTTGACAAATAAATTACACAGACAAATACAAATAAAAATAAAATAAAATCAAAAATACACAAACAAAACACAATATGAGCGAATATTACTGTTAAACGGACCAATCCCAATAGTAGTTTCTTTGCCAATGTTATCGAGCCATAAAATATTATTCCTCGACGTGGATTGGTTCGCACAGGATAGACAAGTCCCCTTGGGTTTTTCGAACAATGTACAACGAATAAAATAAAAATTACAAATTAAATCGAACAATAAAACATAATGTGATATAAAATGCATAAACAAACAAAATATCAAAATAAACTATACGAACAAATCTATTATAAGAAATAGAGTGTGCTTATAGTGTTTTATGTACTTACTATTTTTCGGCGTTCACAGCAGTCACGGCAGCAGCGGGAACACCAACTATACGTATTGATTTGAGATGAGGTAGTAGGCATCCAGGGCACTGGGTAGCGATTAATGAACTTCCAATCTATGATAATCATACGCGATAGCGAAATTCACGCGAGACATGCGCCTAGATGTTTTGTTTACAATAATGCAATACGAACAAAATAAAAATTATAAGTTCAATCAAAGAATGAAATATAATGCAACCGTACATAATGAAATATAATGTACTTACTTTTTGTTGGCTTTATTACTGTGCTCAACACTCGAGTCACGGCAGCAGCGGTAACACCAATTAAACGTAAGGCATCGAGGGCACTGGGTAGCTATTAATACACTCCAACATATGATAATTATACGAGATCGCGAAATGCACGTGAGACGTGCGCGCTAGATGGCGGTTAAAACAGGCGTTTACTTTAGTTCGATGCACAGAGCATCCGGCCGAGCTTTATTATATGGCAGATCTGCGACCAGACCGGGGCCGCTGGCAGAGAGTCACCCTAATGCATGCGCTTCGACCAATCAGAGCCGACCGCTCAGTGAAACACAATTAGTTTTATTGTTTATTTTGACAAATAAATTACACAGACAAATACAAATAAAAATAAAATAAAATCAAAAATACACAAACAAAACACAATATGAGCGAATATTACTGTTAAACGGACCAATCCCAATAGTAGTTTCTCTGCCAATGTTATCGAGCCATAAAATATTATTCCTCGTCGCGGATTGGTTCGCACAGGATAGACAAGTCCCCTTGGGTTTTACTAACAATGCACAACGAATAAAAAAAAAATTACAAGTTAAATCGAACAATAAAACATAATGTGATATAAAATGCATAAACAAACAAAATATCAAAATAAACTATACGAACAAATCTATTATAAGAAATAGAGTGTGCTTATAGTGTTTTATATACTTACTATTTTTCGGCGTTCACAGCAGTCACGGCAGCAGCGGGAACACCAACTATACGTATTGATTTGAGATGAGGTAGTAGGCATCCAGGGCACTGGGTAGCGATTAATGAACTTCTAATCTATGATAATCATACGCGATAGCGAAATTCACGCGAGACATGCGCCTAGATGTTTTGTTTACAATAATGCAATACAAAAAAAAATAAAAATTACAAGTTAAATCAAAGAATGAAATATAATGCAACCGTACATAATGAAATATAATGTACTTACTTTTTGTTGGCTTTATCACTGTGCTCAACACTCGAGTCACGGCAGCAGCGGTAACAAAAATTAAACGTAAGGCATCTAGGGCACTGGGTAGCTATTAATACACTCCAACATATGAAAATTATACGAGATCGCGAAATGCACGTGAGATGTGCGCGCTAGATGGCGGTTGAAACAGGCGTTTACTTTAGTTCGATGCACAGAGCATCCGGCCGCGCTTTATTATATGGCAGATCTGCGACCAGACCGGGGCCGCTGGCAGAGTTACCCTAATGCATGCGCTTCGACCAATCAGAGCCGACCGCTCAGTGAAACACAATTAGTTTTATTGTTTATTTTGACAAATAAATTACACAGACAAATACAAATAAAAATAAAATAAAATCAAAAATACACAAACAAAACACAATATGAGCGAATATTACTGTTAAACGGACCAATCCCAATAGTAGTTTCTCTGCCAATGTTATCGAGCCATAAAATATTATTCCTCGTCGCGGATTGGTTCGCACAGGATAGACAAGTCCCCTTGGGTTTTACTAACAATGCACAACGAATAAAATAAAAATTACAAGTTAAATCGAACAATAAAACATAATGTGATATAAAATGCATAAACAAACAAAATATCAAAATAAACTATACGAACAAATCTATTATAAGAAATAGAGTGTGCTTATAGTGTTTTATGTACTTACTATTTTTCGGCGTTCACAGCAGTCACGGCAGCAGCGGGAACACCAACTATACGTATTGATTTGAGATGAGGTAGTAGGCATCCAGGGCACTGGGTAGCGATTAATGAACTTCCAATCTATGATAATCATACGCGATAGCGAAATTCACGCGAGACATGCGCCTAGATGTTTTGTTTACAATAATGCAATACGAAAAAAATAAAAATTACAAGTTAAATCAAAGAATGAAATATAATGCAACCGTACATAATGAAATATAATGTACTTACTTTTTTTTGGCTTTATCACTGTGCTCAACACTCGAGTCACGGCAGCAGCGGTAACACCAATTAAACGTAAGGCATCCAGGGCACTGGGTAGCTATTAATACACTCCAACATATGAAAATTATACGAGATCGCGAAATGCACGTGAGACGTGCGCGCTAGATGGCGGTTGAAACAGGCGTTTACTTTAGTTCGATGCACAGAGCATCCGGCCGAGCTTTATTATATGGCAGATCTGCGACCAGACCGGGGCCGCTGGCAGAGTCACCCTAATGCATGCGCTTCGACCAATCAGAGCCGACCGCTCAGTGAAACACAATTAGTTTTATTGTTTATTTTGACAAATAAATTACACAGACAAATACAAATAAAAATAAAATAAAATCAAAAATACACAAACAAAACACAATATGAGCGAATATTACTGTTAAACGGACCAATCCCAATAGTAGTTTCTCTGCCAATGTTATCGAGCCATAAAATATTATTCCTCGTCGCGGATTGGTTCGCACAGGATAGACAAGTCCCCTTGGGTTTTACTAACAATGCACAACGAATAAAATAAAAATTACAAGTTAAATCGAACAATAAAACATAATGTGATATAAAATGCATAAACAAACAAAATATCAAAATAAACTATACGAACAAATCTATTATAAGAAATAGAGTGTGCTTATAGTGTTTTATGTACTTACTATTTTTCGGCGTTCACAGCAGTCACGGCAGCAGCGGGAACACCAACTATACGTATTGATTTGAGATGAGGTAGTAGGCATCCAGGGCACTGGGTAGCGATTAATGAACTTCCAATCTATGATAATCATACGCGATAGCGAAATTCACGCGAGACATGCGCCTAGATGTTTTGTTTACAATAATGCAATACGAAAAAAATAAAAATTACAAGTTAAATCAAAGAATCAAATATAATGCAACCGTACATAATGAAATATAATGTACTTACTTTTTTTGGCTTTATCACTGTGCTCAACACTCGAGTCACGGCAGCAGCGGTAACACCAATTAAACGTAAGGCATCGAGGGCACTGGGTAGCTATTAATACACTCCAACATATGATAATTATACGAGATCGCGAAATGCACGTGAGACGTGCGCGCTAGATGGCGGTTGAAACAGGCGTTTACTTTAGTTCGATGCACAGAGCATCCGGCCGAGCTTTATTATATGGCAGATCTGCGACCAGACCGGGGCCGCTGGCAGAGAGTCACCCCCATGCATGCGCTTCGACCAATCAGAGCCCACCGCTCAGTGAAACACAATTAGTTTTATTGTTTATTTTGACAAATAAATTACACAGACAAATACAAATAAAAATAAAATAAAATCAAAAATACACAAACAAAACACAATATGAGCGAATATTACTGTTAAACGGACCAATCCCAATAGTAGTTTCTTTGCCAATGTTATCGAGCCATAAAATATTATTCCTCGACGTGGATTGGTTCGCACAGGATAGACAAGTCCCCTTGGGTTTTTCGAACAATGTACAACGAATAAAATAAAAATTACAAATTAAATCGAACAATAAAACATAATGTGATATAAAATGCATAAACAAACAAAATATCAAAATAAACTATACGAACAAATCTATTATAAGAAATAGAGTGTGCTTATAGTGTTTTATGTACTTACTATTTTTCGGCGTTCACAGCAGTCACGGCAGCAGCGGGAACACCAACTATACGTATTGATTTGAGATGAGGTAGTAGGCATCCAGGGCACTGGGTAGCGATTAATGAACTTCCAATCTATGATAATCATACGCGATAGCGAAATTCACGCGAGACATGCGCCTAGATGTTTTGTTTACAATAATGCAATACGAAAAAAATAAAAATTACAAGTTAAATCAAAGAATCAAATATAATGCAACCGTACATAATGAAATATAATGTACTTACTTTTTTTGGCTTTATCACTGTGCTCAACACTCGAGTCACGGCAGCAGCGGTAACACCAATTAAACGTAAGGCATCGAGGGCACTGGGTAGCTATTAATACACTCCAACATATGATAATTATACGAGATCGCGAAATGCACGTGAGACGTGCGCGCTAGATGGCGGTTGAAACAGGCGTTTACTTTAGTTCGATGCACAGAGCATCCGGCCGAGCTTTATTATATGGCAGATCTGCGACCAGACCGGGGCCGCTGGCAGAGAGTCACCCCCATGCATGCGCTTCGACCAATCAGAGCCCACCGCTCAGTGAAACACAATTAGTTTTATTGTTTATTTTGACAAATAAATTACACAGACAAATACAAATAAAAATAAAATAAAATCAAAAATACACAAACAAAACACAATATGAGCGAATATTACTGTTAAACGGACCAATCCCAATAGTAGTTTCTTTGCCAATGTTATCGAGCCATAAAATATTATTCCACGACGTGGATTGGTTCGCACAGGATAGACAAGTCCCCTTGGGTTTTTCGAACAATGTACAACGAATAAAATAAAAATTACAAATTAAATCGAACAATAAAACATAATGTGATATAAAATGCATAAACAAACAAAATATCAAAATAAACTATACGAACAAATCTATTATAAGAAATAGAGTGTGCTTATAGTGTTTTATGTACTTACTATTTTTCGGCGTTCACAGCAGTCACGGCAGCAGCGGGAACACCAACTATACGTATTGATTTGAGATGAGGTAGTAGGCATCCAGGGCACTGGGTAGCGATTAATGAACTTCCAATCTATGATAATCATACGCGATAGCGAAATTCACGCGAGACATGCGCCTAGATGTTTTGTTTACAATAATGCAATACGAAAAAAATAAAAATTACAAGTTAAATCAAAGAATGAAATATAATGCAACCGTACATAATGAAATATAATGTACTTACTTTTTTTTGGCTTTATCACTGTGCTCAACACTCGAGTCACGGCAGCAGCGGTAACACCAATTAAACGTAAGGCATCGAGGGCACTGGGTAGCTATTAATACACTCCAACATATGATAATTATACGAGATCGCGAAATGCACGTGAGTCGTGCGCGCTAGATGGCGGTTAAAACAGGCGTTTACTTTAGTTCGATGCACAGAGCATCCGGCCGAGCTTTATTATATGGCAGATCTGCGACCAGACCGGGGCCGCTGGCAGAGTCACCCCCATGCATGCGCTTCGACCAATCAGAGCCGACCGCTCAGTGAAACACAATTAGTTTTATTGTTTATTTTGACAAATAAATTACACAGACAAATACAAATAAAAATAAAATAAAATCAAAAATACACAAACAAAACACAATATGAGCGAATATTACTGTTAAACGGACCAATCCCAATAGTAGTTTCTCTGCCAATGTTATCGAGCCATAAAATATTATTCCTCGTCGCGGATTGGTTCGCACAGGATAGACAAGTCCCCTTGGGTTTTACTAACAATGCACAACGAATAAAAAAAAAATTACAAGTTAAATCGAACAATAAAACATAATGTGATATAAAATGCATAAACAAACAAAATATCAAAATAAACTATACGAACAAATCTATTATAAGAAATAGAGTGTGCTTATAGTGTTTTATGTACTTACTATTTTTCGGCGTTCACAGCAGTCACGGCAGCAGCGGGAACACCAACTATACGTATTGAATTGAGATGAGGTAGTAGGCATCCAGGGCACTGGGTAGCGATTAATGAACTTCTAATCTATGATAATCATACGCGATAGCGAAATTCACGCGAGACATGCGCCTAGATGTTTTGTTTACAATAATGCAATACAAAAAAAAAAAAAATTACAAGTTAAATCAAAGAATGAAATATAATGCAACCGTACATAATGAAATATAATGTACTTACTTTTTGTTGGCTTTATCACTGTGCTCAACACTCGAGTCACGGCAGCAGCGGTAACACCAATTAAACGTAAGGCATCGAGGGCACTGGGTAGCTATTAATACACTCCAACATATGATAATTATACGAGATCGCGAAATGCACGTGAGACGTGCGCGCTAGATGGCGGTTGAAACAGGCGTTTACTTTAGTTCGATGCACAGAGCATCCGGCCGCGCTTTATTATATGGCAGATCTGCGACCAGACCGGGGCCGCTGGCAGAGTCACCCTAATGCATGCGCTTCGACCAATCAGAGCCGACCACTCAGTGAAACACAATTAGTTTTATTGTTTATTTTGACAAATAAATTACACAGACAAATACAAATAAAAATAAAATAAAATCAAAAATACACAAACAAAACACAATATGAGCGAATATTACTGTTAAACGGACCAATCCCAATAGTAGTTTCTTTGCCAATGTTATCGAGCCATAAAATATTATTCCTCGACGTGGATTGGTTCGCACAGGATAGACAAGTCCCCTTGGGTTTTTCGAACAATGTACAACGAATAAAATAAAAATTACAAATTAAATCGAACAATAAAACATAATGTGATATAAAATGCATAAACAAACAAAATATCAAAATAAACTATACGAACAAATCTATTATAAGAAATAGAGTGTGCTTATAGTGTTTTATGTACTTACTATTTTTCGGCGTTCACAGCAGTCACGGCAGCAGCGGGAACACCAACTATACGTATTGATTTGAGATGAGGTAGTAGGCATCCAGGGCACTGGGTAGCGATTAATGAACTTCCAATCTATGATAATCATACGCGATAGCGAAATTCACGCGAGACATGCGCCTAGATGTTTTGTTTACAATAATGCAATACGAAAAAAATAAAAATTAAAAGGTAAATCAAAGAATGAAATATAATGCAACCGTACATAATGAAATATAATGTACTTACTTTTTTTTGGCTTTATCACTGTGCTCAACACTCGAGTCACGGCAGCAGCGGTAACACCAATTAAACGTAAGGCATCGAGGGCACTGGGTAGCTATTAATACACTCCAACATATGATAATTATACGAGATCGCGAAATGCACGTGAGACGTGCGCGCTAGATGGCGGTTAAAACAGGCGTTTACTTTAGTTCGATGCACAGAGCATCCGGCCGAGCTTTATTATATGGCAGATCTGCGACCAGACCGGGGCCGCTGGCAGAGAGTCACCCTAATGCATGCGCTTCGACCAATCAGAGCCGACCGCTCAGTGAAACACAATTAGTTTTATTGTTTATTTTGACAAATAAATTACACAGACAAATACAAATAAAAATAAAATAAAATCAAAAATACACAAACAAAACACAATATGAGCGAATATTACTGTTAAACGGACCAATCCCAATAGTAGTTTCTCTGCCAATGTTATCGAGCCATAAAATATTATTCCTCGTCGCGGATTGGTTCGCACATGATAGACAAGTCCCCTTGGGTTTTACTAACAATGCACAACGAATAAAATAAAAATTACAAGTTAAATCGAACAATAAAACATAATGTGATATAAAATGCATAAACAAACAAAATATCAAAATAAACTATACGAACAAATCTATTATAAGAAATAGAGTGTGCTTATAGTGTTTTATGTACTTACTATTTTTCGGCGTTCACAGCAGTCACGGCAGCAGCGGGAACACCAACTATAGGTACGTATTGATTTGAGATGAGGTAGTAGGCATCCAGGGCACTGGGTAGCGATTAATGAACTTCCAATCTATGATAATCATACGCGATAGTGAAATTCACGCGAGACATGCGCCTAGATGTTTTGTTTACAATAATGTAATACGAAAAAAATAAAAATTACAAGTTAAATCAAAGAATGAAATATAATGCAACCGTACATAATGAAATATAATGTACTTACTTTTTTTGGCTTTATCACTGTGCTCAACACTCGAGTCACGGCAGCAGCGGTAACACCAATTAAACGTAAGGCATCGAGGGCACTGGGTAGCTATTAATACACTCCAACATATGATAATTATACGAGATCGCGAATTGCACGTGAGACGTGCGCGCTAGATGGCGGTTGAAACAGGCGTTTACTTTAGTTCGATGCACAGAGCATCCGGCCGAGCTTTATTATATGGCAGATCTGCGACCAGACCGGTGCCGCTGGCAGAGTCACCCTAATGCATGCGCTTCGACCAATCAGAGCCGACCGCTCAGTGAAATACAATTAGTTATATTGTTTATTTTGACAAATAAATTACACAGACAAATACAAATAAAAATAAAATAAAATCAAAAATACACAAACAAAACACAATATGAGCGAATATTACTGTTAAACGGACCAATCCCAATAGTAGTTTCTCTGCCAATGTTATCGAGCCATAAAATATTATTCCTCGTCGCGGATTGGTTCGCACAGGATAGACAAGTCCCCTTGGGTTTTACTAACAATGCACAACGAATAAAATAAAAATTACAAGTTAAATCGAACAATAAAACATAATTTGATATAAAATGCATAAACAAACAAAATATCAAAATAAACTATACGAACAAATCTATTATAAGAAATAGAGTGTGCTTATAGTGTTTTATGTACTTACTATTTTTCGGCGTTCACAGCAGTCACGGCAGCAGCGGGAACACCAACTATACGTATTGATTTGAGATGAGGTAGTAGGCATCCAGGGCACTGGGTAGCGATTAATGAACTTCCAATCTATGATAATCATACGCGATAGCGAAATTCACGCGAGACATGCGCCTAGATGTTTTGTTTACAATAATGCAATACGAAAAAAATAAAAATTAAAAGGTAAATCAAAGAATGAAATATAATGCAACCGTACATAATGAAATATAATGTACTTACTTTTTTTTGGCTTTATCACTGTGCTCAACACTCGAGTCACGGCAGCAGCGGTAACACCAATTAAACGTAAGGCATCGAGGGCACTGGGTAGCTATTAATACACTCCAACATATGATAATTATACGAGATCGCGAAATGCACGTGAGTCGTGCGCGCTCGATGGCGGTTAAAACAGGCGTTTACTTTAGTTCGATGCACAGAGCATCCGGCCGAGCTTTATTATATGGCAGATCTGCGACCAGACCGGGGCCGCTGGCAGAGTCACCCCCATGCATGCGCTTCGACCAATCAGAGCCGACCGCTCAGTGAAACACAATTAGTTTTATTGTTTATTTTGACAAATAAATTACACAGACAAATACAAATAAAAATAAAATAAAATCAAAAATACACAAACAAAACACAATATGAGCGAATATTACTGTTAAACGGACCAATCCCAATAGTAGTTTCTCTGCCAATGTTATCGAGCCATAAAATATTATTCCTCGTCGCGGATTGGTTCGCACAGGATAGACAAGTCCCCTTGGGTTTTACTAACAATGCACAACGAATAAAAAAAAAATTACAAGTTAAATCGAACAATAAAACATAATGTGATATAAAATGCATAAACAAACAAAATATCAAAATAAACTATACGAACAAATCTATTATAAGAAATAGAGTGTGCTTATAGTGTTTTATGTACTTACTATTTTTCGGCGTTCACAGCAGTCACGGCAGCAGCGGGAACACCAACTATACGTATTGATTTGAGATGAGGTAGTAGGCATCCAGGGCACTGGGTAGCGATTAATGAACTTCTAATCTATGATAATCATACGCGATAGCGAAATTCACGCGAGACATGCGCCTAGATGTTTTGTTTACAATAATGCAATACAAAAAAAAAAAAATTACAAGTTAAATCAAAGAATGAAATATAATGCAACCGTACATAATGAAATATAATGTACTTACTTTTTGTTGGCTTTATCACTGTGCTCAACACTCGAGTCACGGCAGCAGCGGTAACACCAATTAAACGTAAGGCATCGAGGGCACTGGGTAGCTATTAATACACTCCAACATATGATAATTATACGAGATCGCGAAATGCACGTGAGACGTGCGCGCTAGATGGCGGTTGAAACAGGCGTTTACTTTAGTTCGATGCACAGAGCATCCGGCCGAGCTTTATTATATGGCAGATCTGCGACCAGACCGGGGCCGCTGGCAGAGAGTCACCCCCATGCATGCGCTTCGACCAATCAGAGCCCACCGCTCAGTGAAACACAATTAGTTTTATTGTTTATTTTGACAAATAAATTACACAGACAAATACAAATAAAAATAAAATAAAATCAAAAATACACAAACAAAACACAATATGAGCGAATATTACTGTTAAACGGACCAATCCCAATAGTAGTTTCTCTGCCAATGTTATCGAGCCATAAAATATTATTCCTCGTCGCGGATTGGTTCGCACAGGATAGACAAGTCCCCTTGGGTTTTACTAACAATGCACAACGAATAAAAAAAAAATTACAAGTTAAATCGAACAATAAAACATAATGTGATATAAAATGCATAAACAAACAAAATATCAAAATAAACTATACGAACAAATCTATTATAAGAAATAGAGTGTGCTTATAGTGTTTTATGTACTTACTATTTTTCGGCGTTCACAGCAGTCACGGCAGCAGCGGGAACACCAACTATAGGTACGTATTGATTTGAGATGAGGTAGTAGGCATCCAGGGCACTGGGTAGCGATTAATGAACTTCCAATCTATGATAATCATACGCGATAGTGAAATTCACGCGAGACATGCGCCTATATGTTTTGTTTACAATAATGCAATACGAAAAAAATAAAAATTACAAGTTAAATCAAAGAATGAAATATAATGCAACCGTACATAATGAAATATAATGTACTTACTTTTTGTTGGCTTTATCACTGTGCTCAACACTCGAGTCACGGCAGCAGCGGTAACACCAATTAAACGTAAGGCATCGAGGGCACTGGGTAGCTATTAATACACTCCAACATATGATAATTATACGAGATCGCGAAATGCACGTGAGACGTGCGCGCTAGATGGCGGTTGAAACAGGCGTTTACTTTAGTTCGATGCACAGAGCATCCGGCCGAGCTTTATTATATGGCAGATCTGCGACCAGACCGGGGCCGCTGGCAGAGAGTCACCCCCATGCATGCGCTTCGACCAATCAGAGCCCACCGCTCAGTGAAACACAATTAGTTTTATTGTTTATTTTGACAAATAAATTACACAGACAAATACAAATAAAAATAAAATAAAATCAAAAATACACAAACAAAACACAATATGAGCGAATATTACTGTTAAACGGACCAATCCCAATAGTAGTTTCTCTGCCAATGTTATCGAGCCATAAAATATTATTCCTCGTCGCGGATTGGTTCGCACATGATAGACAAGTCCCCTTGGGTTTTACTAACAATGCACAACGAATAAAATAAAAATTACAAGTTAAATCGAACAATAAAACATAATGTGATATAAAATGCATAAACAAACAAAATATCAAAATAAACTATACGAACAAATCTATTATAAGAAATAGAGTGTGCTTATAGTGTTTTATGTACTTACTATTTTTCGGCGTTCACAGCAGTCACGGCAGCAGCGGGAACACCAACTATAGGTACGTATTGATTTGAGATGAGGTAGTAGGCATCCAGGGCACTGGGTAGCGATTAATGAACTTCCAATCTATGATAATCATACGCGATAGTGAAATTCACGCGAGACATGCGCCTAGATGTTTTGTTTACAATAATGTAATACGAAAAAAATAAAAATTACAAGTTAAATCAAAGAATGAAATATAATGCAACCGTACATAATGAAATATAATGTACTTACTTTTTTTGGCTTTATCACTGTGCTCAACACTCGAGTCACGGCAGCAGCGGTAACACCAATTAAACGTAAGGCATCGAGGGCACTGGGTAGCTATTAATACACTCCAACATATGATAATTATACGAGATCGCGAAATGCACGTGAGACGTGCGCGCTAGATGGCGGTTAAAACAGGCGTTTACTTTAGTTCGATGCACAGAGCATCCGGCCGAGCTTTATTATATGGCAGATCTGCGACCAGACCGGGGCCGCTGGCAGAGAGTCACCCTAATGCATGCGCTTCGACCAATCAGAGCCGACCGCTCAGTGAAACACAATTAGTTTTATTGTTTATTTTGACAAATAAATTACACAGACAAATACAAATAAAAATAAAATAAAATCAAAAATACACAAACAAAACACAATATGAGCGAATATTACTGTTAAACGGACCAATCCCAATAGTAGTTTCTCTGCCAATGTTATCGAGCCATAAAATATTATTCCTCGTCGCGGATTGGTTCGCACATGATAGACAAGTCCCCTTGGGTTTTACTAACAATGCACAACGAATAAAATAAAAATTACAAGTTAAATCGAACAATAAAACATAATGTGATATAAAATGCATAAACAAACAAAATATCAAAATAAACTATACGAACAAATCTATTATAAGAAATAGAGTGTGCTTATAGTGTTTTATGTACTTACTATTTTTCGGCGTTCACAGCAGTCACGGCAGCAGCGGGAACACCAACTATAGGTACGTATTGATTTGAGATGAGGTAGTAGGCATCCAGGGCACTGGGTAGCGATTAATGAACTTCCAATCTATGATAATCATACGCGATAGTGAAATTCACGCGAGACATGCGCCTAGATGTTTTGTTTACAATAATGTAATACGAAAAAAATAAAAATTACAAGTTAAATCAAAGAATGAAATATAATGCAACCGTACATAATGAAATATAATGTACTTACTTTTTTTGGCTTTATCACTGTGCTCAACACTCGAGTCACGGCAGCAGCGGTAACACCAATTAAACGTAAGGCATCGAGGGCACTGGGTAGCTATTAATACACTCCAACATATGATAATTATACGAGATCGCGAAATGCACGTGAGTCGTGCGCGCTAGATGGCGGTTAAAACAGGCGTTTACTTTAGTTCGATGCACAGAGCATCCGGCCGAGCTTTATTATATGGCAGATCTGCGACCAGACCGGGGCCGCTGGCAGAGTCACCCCCATGCATGCGCTTCGACCAATCAGAGCCGACCGCTCAGTGAAACACAATTAGTTTTATTGTTTATTTTGACAAATAAATTACACAGACAAATACAAATAAAAATAAAATAAAATCAAAAATACACAAACAAAACACAATATGAGCGAATATTACTGTTAAACGGACCAATCCCAATAGTAGTTTCTCTGCCAATGTTATCGAGCCATAAAATATTATTCCTCGTCGCGGATTGGTTCGCACAGGATAGACAAGTCCCCTTGGGTTTTACTAACAATGCACAACGAATAAAAAAAAAATTACAAGTTAAATCGAACAATAAAACATAATGTGATATAAAATGCATAAACAAACAAAATATCAAAATAAACTATACGAACAAATCTATTATAAGAAATAGAGTGTGCTTATAGTGTTTTATGTACTTACTATTTTTCGGCGTTCACAGCAGTCACGGCAGCAGCGGGAACACCAACTATAGGTACGTATTGATTTGAGATGAGGTAGTAGGCATCCAGGGCACTGGGTAGCGATTAATGAACTTCCAATCTATGATAATCATACGCGATAGTGAAATTCACGCGAGACATGCGCCTATATGTTTTGTTTACAATAATGCAATACGAAAAAAATAAAAATTACAAGTTAAATCAAAGAATGAAATATAATGCAACCGTACATAATGAAATATAATGTACTTACTTTTTGTTGGCTTTATCACTGTGCTCAACACTCGAGTCACGGCAGCAGCGGTAACACCAATTAAACGTAAGGCATCGAGGGCACTGGGTAGCTATTAATACACTCCAACATATGATAATTATAGGAGATCGCGAAATGCACGTGAGACGTGCGCGCTAGATGGCGGTTGAAACAGGCGTTTACTTTAGTTCGATGCACAGAGCATCCGGCCGAGCTTTATTATATGGCAGATCTGCGACCAGACCGGGGCCGCTGGCAGAGAGTCACCCCCATGCATGCGCTTCGACCAATCAGAGCCCACCGCTCAGTGAAACACAATTAGTTTTATTGTTTATTTTGACAAATAAATTACACAGACAAATACAAATAAAAATAAAATAAAATCAAAAATACACAAACAAAACACAATATGAGCGAATATTACTGTTAAACGGACCAATCCCAATAGTAGTTTCTTTGCCAATGTTATCGAGCCATAAAATATTATTCCTCGACGTGGATTGGTTCGCACAGGATAGACAAGTCCCCTTGGGTTTTTCGAACAATGTACAACGAATAAAATAAAAATTACAAATTAAATCGAACAATAAAACATAATGTGATATAAAATGCATAAACAAACAAAATATCAAAATAAACTATACGAACAAATCTATTATAAGAAATAGAGTGTGCTTATAGTGTTTTATGTACTTACTATTTTTCGGCGTTCACAGCAGTCACGGCAGCAGCGGGAACACCAACTATACGTATTGATTTGAGATGAGGTAGTAGGCATCCAGGGCACTGGGTAGCGATTAATGAACTTCCAATCTATGATAATCATACGCGATAGCGAAATTCACGCGAGACATGCGCCTAGATGTTTTGTTTACAATAATGCAATACGAAAAAAATAAAAATTATAAGTTTAATCAAAGAATGAAATATAATGCAACCGTACATAATGAAATATAATGTACTTACTTTTTGTTGGCTTTATCACTGTGCTCAACACTCGAGTCACGGCAGCAGCGGTAACACCAATTAAACGTAAGGCATCGAGGGCACTGGGTAGCTATTAATACACTCCAACATATGATAATTATACGAGATCGCGAAATGCACGTGAGACGTGCGCGCTAGATGGCGGTTAAAACAGGCGTTTACTTTAGTTCGATGCACAGAGCATCCGGCCGAGCTTTATTATATGGCAGATCTGCGACCAGACCGGGGCCGCTGGCAGAGAGTCACCCTAATGCATGCGCTTCGACCAATCAGAGCCGACCGCTCAGTGAAACACAATTAGTTTTATTGTTTATTTTGACAAATAAATTACACAGACAAATACAAATACAAAATAAAATAAAATCAAAAATACACAAACAAAACACAATATGAGCGAATATTACTGTTAAACGGACCAATCCCAATAGTAGTTTCTCTGCCAATGTTATCGAGCCATAAAATATTATTCCTCGTCGCGGATTGGTTCGCACATGATAGACAAGTCCCCTTGGGTTTTACTAACAATGCACAACGAATAAAATAAAAATTACAAGTTAAATCGAACAATAAAACATAATGTGATATAAAATGCATAAACAAACAAAATATCAAAATAAACTATACGAACAAATCTATTATAAGAAATAGAGTGTGCTTATAGTGTTTTATGTACTTACTATTTTTTGGCGTTCACAGCAGTCACGGCAGCAGCGGGAACACCAACTATAGGTACGTATTGATTTGAGATGAGGTAGTAGGCATCCAGGGCACTGGGTAGCGATTAATGAACTTCCAATCTATGATAATCATACGCGATAGTGAAATTCACGCGAGACATGCGCCTAGATGTTTTGTTTACAATAATGTAATACGAAAAAAATAAAAATTACAAGTTAAATCAAAGAATGAAATATAATGCAACCGTACATAATGAAATATAATGTACTTACTTTTTTTGGCTTTATCACTGTGCTCAACACTCGAGTCACGGCAGCAGCGGTAACACCAATTAAACGTAAGGCATCGAGGGCACTGGGTAGCTATTAATACACTCCAACATATGATAATTATACGAGATCGCGAATTGCACGTGAGACGTGCGCGCTAGATGGCGGTTGAAACAGGCGATTACTTTAGTTCGATGCACAGAGCATCCGGCCGAGCTTTATTATATGGCAGATCTGCGACCAGACCGGGGCCGCTGGCAGAGTCACCCTAATGCATGCGCTTCGACCAATCATAGCCGACCGCTCAGTGAAACATAATTAGTTTTATTGTTTATTTTGACAAATAAATTACACAGACAAATACAAATAAAAATAAAATAAAATCAAAAATACACAAACAAAACACAATATGAGCGAATATTACTGTTAAACGGACCAATCCCAATAGTAGTTTCTCTGCCAATGTTATCGAGCCATAAAATATTATTCCTCGTCGCGGATTGGTTCGCACATGATAGACAAGTCCCCTTGGGTTTTACTAACAATGCACAACGAATAAAATAAAAATTACAAGTTAAATCGAACAATAAAACATAATGTGATATAAAATGCATAAACAAACAAAATATCAAAATAAACTATACGAACAAATCTATTATAAGAAATAGAGTGTGCTTATAGTGTTTTATGTACTTACTATTTTTCGGCGTTCACAGCAGTCACGGCAGCAGCGGGAACACCAACTATAGGTACGTATTGATTTGAGATGAGGTAGTAGGCATCCAGGGCACTGGGTAGCGATTAATGAACTTCCAATCTATGATAATCATACGCGATAGTGAAATTCACGCGAGACATGCGCCTAGATGTTTTGTTTACAATAATGTAATACGAAAAAAATAAAAATTACAAGTTAAATCAAAGAATGAAATATAATGCAACCGTACATAATGAAATATAATGTACTTCCTTTTTTTGGCTTTATCACTGTGCTCAACACTCGAGTCACGGCAGCAGCGGTAACACCAATTAAACGTAAGGCATCCAGGGCACTGGGTAGCTATTAATACACTCCAACATATGATAATTATACGAGATCGCGAAATGCACGTGAGACGTGCGCGCTAGATGGCGGTTGAAACAGGCGTTTACTTTAGTTCGATGCACAGAGCATCCGGCCGCGCTTTATTATATGGCAGATCTGCGACCAGACCGGGGCCGCTGGCAGAGAGTCACCCCCATGCATGCGCTTCGACCAATCAGAGCCCACCGCTCAGTGAAACACAATTAGTTTTATTGTTTATTTTGACAAATAAATTACACAGACAAATACAAATACAAATAAAAATAAAATAAAATCAAAAATACACAAACAAAACACAATATGAGCGAATATTACTGTTAAACGGACCAATCCCAATAGTAGTTTCTTTGCCAATGTTATCGAGCCATAAAATATTATTCCTCGTCGCAGATTGGTTCGCACAGGATAGACAAGTCCCCTTGGGTTTTTCGAACAATGTACAACGAATAAAATAAAAATTACAAGTTAAATCGAACAATAAAACATAATGTGATATAAAATGCATAAACAAACAAAATATCAAAATAAACTATACGAACAAATCTATTATAAGAAATAGAGTGTGCTTATAGTGTTTTATGTACTTACTATTTTTCGGCGTTCACAGCAGTCACGGCAGCAGCGGGAACACCAACTATACGTATTGATTTGAGATGAGGTAGTAGGCATCCAGGGCACTGGGTAGCGATTAATGAACTTCCAATCTATGATAATCATACGCGATAGCGAAATTCACGCGAGACATGCGCCTAGATGTTTTGTTTACAATAATGCAATACGAAAAAAATAAAAATTACAAGTTAAATCAAAGAATGAAATATAATGCAACCGTACATAATGAAATATAATGTACTTACTTTTTTTGGCTTTATCACTGTGCTCAACACTCGAGTCACGGCAGCAGCGGTAACACCAATTAAACGTAAGGCATCGAGGGCACTGGGTAGCTATTAATACACTCCAACATATGATAATTATACGAGATCGCGAAATGCACGTGAGACGTGCGCGCTAGATGGCGGTTGAAACAGGCGTTTACTTTAGTTCGATGCACAGAGCATCCGGCCGAGCTTTATTATATGGCAGATCTGCGACCAGACCGGGGCCGCTGGCAGAGAGTCACCCCCATGCATGCGCTTCGACCAATCAGAGCCCACCGCTCAGTGAAACACAATTAGTTTTATTGTTTATTTTGACAAATAAATTACACAGACAAATACAAATAAAAATAAAATAAAATCAAAAATACACAAACAAAACACAATATAAGCGAATATTACTGTTAAACGGACCAATCCCAATAGTAGTTTCTTTGCCAATGTTATCGAGCCATAAAATATTATTCCTCGTCGCGGATTGGTTCGCACAGGATAGACAAGTCCCCTTGGGTTTTTCGAACAATGTACAACGAATAAAATAAAAATTACAAGTTAAATCGAACAATAAAACATAATGTGATATAAAATGCATAAACAAACAAAATATCAAAATAAACTATACGAACAAATCTATTATAAGAAATAGAGTGTGCTTATAGTGTTTTATGTACTTACTATTTTTCGGCGTTCACAGCAGTCACGGCAGCAGCGGGAACACCAACTATACGTATTGATTTGAGATGAGGTAGTAGGCATCCAGGGCACTGGGTAGCGATTAATGAACTTCCAATCTATGATAATCATACGCGATAGCGAAATTCACGCGAGACATGCGCCTAGATGTTTTGTTTACAATAATGCAATACGAAAAAATTAAAAATTACAAGTTAAATCAAAGAATGAAATATAATGCAACCGTACATAATGAAATATAATGTACTTACTTTTTTTTGGCTTTATCACTGTGCTCAACACTCGAGTCACGGCAGCAGCGGTAACACCAATTAAACGTAAGGCATCCAGGGCACTGGGTAGCTATTAATACACTCCAACATATGATAATTATACGAGATCGCGAAATGCACGTGAGACGTGCGCGCTAGATGGCGGTTGAAACAGGCGTTTACTTTAGTTCGATGCACAGAGCATCCGGCCGAGCTTTATAATATGGCAGATCTGCGACCAGACCGGGGCCGCTGGCAGAGAGTCACCCCCATGCATGCGCTTCGACCAATCAGAGCCCACCGCTCAGTGAAACACAATTAGTTTTATTGTTTATTTTGACAAATAAATTACACAGACAAATACAAATACAAATAAAAATAAAATAAAATCAAAAATACACAAACAAAACACAATATGAGCGAATATTACTGTTAAACGGACCAATCCCAATAGTAGTTTCTTTGCCAATGTTATCGAGCCATAAAATATTATTCCTCGTCGCGGATTGGTTCGCACAGGATAGACAAGTCCCCTTGGGTTTTTCGAACAATGTACAACGAATAAAATAAAAATTACAAGTTAAATCGAACAATAAAACATAATGTGATATAAAATGCATAAACAAACAAAATATCAAAATAAACTATACGAACAAATCTATTATAAGAAATAGAGTGTGCTTATAGTGTTTTATGTACTTACTATTTTTCGGCGTTCACAGCAGTCACGGCAGCAGCGGGAACACCAACTATACGTATTGATTTGAGATGAGGTAGTAGGCATCCAGGGCACTGGGTAGCGATTAATGAACTTCCAATCTATGATAATCATACGCGATAGCGAAATTCACGCGAGACATGCGCCTAGATGTTTTGTTTACAATAATGCAATACGAACAAAATAAAAATTATAAGTTCAATCAAAGAATGAAATATAATGCAACCGTACATAATGAAATATAATGTACTTACTTTTTGTTGGCTTTATCACTGTGCTCAACACTCGAGTCACGGCAGCAGCGGTAACACCAATTAAACGTAAGGCATCGAGGGCACTGGGTAGCTATTAATACACTCCAACATATGATAATTATACGAGATCGCGAAATGCACGTGAGACGTGCGCGCTAGATGGCGGTTAAAACAGGCGTTTACTTTAGTTCGATGCACAGAGCATCCGGCCGAGCTTTATTATATGGCAGATCTGCGACCAGACCGGGGCCGCTGGCAGAGAGTCACCCTAATGCATGCGCTTCGACCAATCAGAGCCGACCGCTCAGTGAAACACAATTAGTTTTATTGTTTATTTTGACAAATAAATTACACAGACAAATACAAATAAAAATAAAATAAAATCAAAAATACACAAACAAAACACAATATGAGCGAATATTACTGTTAAACGGACCAATCCCAATAGTAGTTTCTCTGCCAATGTTATCGAGCCATAAAATATTATTCCTCGTCGCGGATTGGTTCGCACAGGATAGACAAGTCCCCTTGGGTTTTACTAACAATGCACAACGAATAAAAAAAAATTACAAGTTAAATCGAACAATAAAACATAATGTGATATAAAATGCATAAACAAACAAAATATCAAAATAAACTATACGAACAAATCTATTATAAGAAATAGAGTGTGCTTATAGTGTTTTATGTACTTACTATTTTTCGGCGTTCACAGCAGTCACGGCAGCAGCGGGAACACCAACTATACGTATTGATTTGAGATGAGGTAGTAGGCATCCAGGGCACTGGGTAGCGATTAATGAACTTCCAATCTATGATAATCATACGCGATAGCGAAATTCACGCGAGACATGCGCCTAGATGTTTTGTTTACAATAATGCAATACGAAAAAAATAAAAATTACAAGTTAAATCAAAGAATGAAATATAATGCAACCGTACATAATGAAATATAATGTACTTACTTTTTTTTGGCTTTATCACTGTGCTCAACACTCGAGTCACGGCAGCAGCGGTAACACCAATTAAACGTAAGGCATCCAGGGCACTGGGTAGCTATTAATACACTCCAACATATGAAAATTATACGAGATCGCGAAATGCACGTGAGACGTGCGCGCTAGATGGCGGTTGAAACAGGAACAAATCTATTATAAGAAATAGAGTGTGCTTATAGTGTTTTATGTACTTACTATTTTTCGGCGTTCACAGCAGTCACGGCAGCAGCGGGAACACCAACTATACGTATTGATTTGAGATGAGGTAGTAGGCATCCAGGGCACTGGGTAGCGATTAATGAACTTCCAATCTATGATAATCATACGCGATAGCGAAATTCACGCGAGACATGCGCCTAGATGTTTTGTTTACAATAATGCAATACGAAAAAAATAAAAATTACAAGTTAAATCAAAGAATGAAATATAATGCAACCGTACATAATGAAATATAATGTACTTACTTTTTTTTGGCTTTATCACTGTGCTCAACACTCGAGTCACGGCAGCAGCGGTAACACCAATTAAACGTAAGGCATCCAGGGCACTGGGTAGCTATTAATACACTCCAACATATGATAATTATACAAGATCGCGAAATGCACGTGAGACGTGCGCGCTAGATGGCGGTTGAAACAGGCGTTTACTTTAGTTCGATGCACAGAGCATCCGGCCGAGCTTTATAATATGGCAGATCTGCGACCAGACCGGGGCCGCTGGCAGAGAGTCACCCTAATGCATGCGCTTCGACCAATCAGAGCCCACCGCTCAGTGAAACACAATTAGTTTTATTGTTTATTTTGACAAATAAATTACACAGTGTAACGTTTTGTGAGCCCTAGGGCTCCTAAACATCACAAGAAGAAGATAGGGGGTGAGATTAGAAGAAGAGATAGAAAGAGAAGTGAGATACCGGGCTAGTTCAGCTCTACAGGGGGGTCGGGCCTACCTACATGTTGCCACTGCAGGATCCTACCAGGAGTATAAATATGAACCCACGATCTATTTTCACACACTATATATTTAGTCACAACACTTGTTCCTAATTTCCATCCGACTGGCAAGCTACATTGTCCTGTCACAGTTCTTCATCTTCTTCCAGGCGTTAGTGAAGTTCCGTGGAGCCCCGGGCCCGTTGATAGTCTTCAACGGCCCGACCGACGCCTCACGCGCCGTCTTGGAGTCGGGCGGCGCGACGGTAGGTCGCGCGCCCAGAGATGCTGGTCCAGCCCCGCCCCTGGCTTGGCTGGCCCTTTGATCTTCGCAGCCCCTCATGTTGACTGCACGCCCTGCCTTGCAGTCCCGGCGTCCATGGAGGTATGGCGCTGTTGCGCCTCGGCGACAGGCTCTCGGCCCTCACGCCGACCATTGCTCCGGCGACGCGCACCCGCGCTACGCCCTGAGTCCACGTCCACCCTCCTCGCGGTCTCGGTCTGTTCTCCATTGATTTTCTTTTCTTCCACCTTCAACATGATCACAGACTTTTTAAATTCACCAACGGCTCGCAGCTCTGTTTACATTACGCCCACCAATCCCTCTGTGACATTTGTTGTCGTAAACATTGCTGCCAGCCGGTGGCTTGGATTACACATTCAGCCTACCGCAGTCGACTGATTATTTACAATAAAATATAACAACCTATTACTATTCTTCCCACGGTTCATCTCTATCCAACTTGGCTGTGCTCACGGCTAGACTTTGTAATGAAATCTATTCTATTTCTAAATCAAATAACGAATTTGAACCCTGTGTGATCGCTTCGCGCCCACAACACCGATATTTATTCTATTCTGTGGCCGCGCCACAGACAAATTCGTTACAACACTCTTTATTAAATAAAACAAAAGAAAAATCGAAAAAAAAAGAAAAAAAAACAACTTTTGTACCGGTTGTTTTATTTTTCCTTGTGCTGCATATTATTCCTCACCTTTTTCTACATTTATTTTTCTTTTGTAAGCCAAAAATAACGTTAATAAAAACTTAATCTATAACACGAAAAAATTAAAAACTACACACTCTTGTTTTTAACCTATGGCAACCTTAAAAAAAAACTTTACCCCGTTGTCTACTCTATGGTTATTGTTTACATAGAAGTAGACACTTAAAAAAAACTAAAAGAAATACTATATTTAAAGTATTTATAGGATTCCACGTGACGCCTTTGTGATATACGCACGCGTCCGCCAGGACGTCATGGGGAATCCAGTTTAATCCCGTCCGCGCTGTAATAGTTGTGATTAGTCAGTGATTAATAGGACATATTACGGCCGGCGGGAGCATTCTACCTACCGATCAATCGGCTTATTGTTACTGTGACGTCTATATTACTTGACATTGGCGGAATCATCAAAACCCTGATGGAGCCATTTTGAAAAAAAAAAAAAATAGAATAAAGTATTTATACACTAAACAAATATGAATTCAGCTGAAAATAAAGTGATTAATCTAAATTAAGACTAATGCGCATATTTAACAACGTTTGAGTTTTCTTTACTCAAAATTGTTTTCAAAAACTTTCAATTTTTCAAGAGTCTGTTTACCCCATTTACTTTCTTTAGTTTTATGCAACCTATATACTTAATGAAGTGGTATATCAGATCATCAGATCTTGATATTTTTTTTCATCATCCTTACCATTATCTTTCTTGTTTCAGGTTAATGTTGCCTCTCATTGAGACTGATACTTGTTGTCATATATTTTATATATATAAATAAACTATAATTCAAGATATTTGTTTGTGTTGCAAGCCATTCACGGATCCCCTTAACCCATTCATCTCATACATTCTTCTGTGTTTATCGTGTTCAGTGTAAATAAAATAATAATATGGGTCAAAAGAATAAATTTGTGAAGAAATTCATTCTAGATATAAATATACATAATGTGTGTCTGTTTCTATGTGTGTAATGTGACAATTCCCACCTGTAGTCCTACTCTGAGGATGGTTTCAACAAAAACTTAGACATGGAAAGTGGCCATTTCCCAGTGTCCAAGGTTTGTAGCAAGTGGGCATTGTTGGATATGGGTTTAACAACCTTGCACTTGACAAATCCTGGTGCAAGCCTGTTACTGAAAAAGAACCAGAAAATATATCCCATTTTCTATGTGTATATATTAACTAATCTTAGCAAGTAGTGGAGTGTGTGTGTACAGTTTTAATTTTTACTAATTCTTCAGTTTGCCCAGTGAGTTTCTCCTTTGTGGTATGAACATTATAGTATGACTTTCTCACACCTATAATACAAATATAGTTCAAGTTGCTATCCGTGTAAAACAAATGTAGGCGAGTATTCTTTGACCAAGCTGATATATTCAGTTTCTCTTAGCCAGAATACAAGCGGGGTAATCTGCTTACAGTGTCGCTTTTAGACTATAAAAAACGATTTGTCGGACAAAACCCAGATGAGGACCGATACAAAATTGGTTTACTCCCCCCTTGGCGTGCCTTGACTCCTCGACGTTCATTAACTACGCATTTTCCATGCTTTACTCTCTACTTTCCCCAAGTAACTACACTATCTCGTGGCACTCTTTACTTTGTTCAGTGAAGTTCACTATACCTTCATGCTTTGTCCCTGTTTTCTGTACATTCTCACACTACCTTGCTATATTTTTAAATTCTTCAACTGAATTCACTCTCGCTTCTACCCCAACTTTCTCTGTCTGAAAAAACTTACAACCGATAAACTAACTAAAGTATAAACCCCTACCTAGCAGTGAGCACAAAAATATTAATATTTTCCATCACTTACAGTTTGTGCTGCTAGGTTGGATAAAGAATTCCCGGTACCTGTACCCCCTGCCTGGCACCACCAGCTATGAGGACTACTGTACCGCTTCTTCAGCCCTGAAGTATAAAAATGAAAACATATTACAACAAAATCACTATACATCACTCAAAATAAGGCAATTAAAACTAAGGGATTTGTTTACACTAACTATAACCTAACTTAAAATCTTAAAACACAATAAACGATCCCTAATTCTGTTGTTCCCAACCACTATGAATAACTTGTCCCTACAGGGCTTTGAGTCAAAAATTTTCTTTACAACTTGATGGTGGTTGACTGCAAAAATTTAATTACGGGTAGTTAACACACAATTTAAAAAAATTCAGTTAATGCTAAAAATAAAATTAACTTTTCCAGCTTCCTGGACTCCCATAGATCCTGCAGGGCATATACTCTGCTAGCAACAAAACATAAAATCAACATTATTATTATTAGTCTACTGAATAATTTAAACTTAGATGCACACAAAAATTATTTATAAACTGAAAAAGTAGACTCCCATGTAGGCTTAAACTAGGTTATCCTGTTGGGCGCCATTGTATGGGGAACTCCGTATTTAAGAAAGATCATATTTTCTAAGAACTTAACTATCTGTCCTGACTTTGCAAATACAAATACAAATACAAATAAAAATAAAATAAAATCAAAAATACACAAACAAAACACAATATGAGCGAATATTACTGTTAAACGGACCAATCCCAATAGTAGTTTCTTTGCCAATGTTATCGAGCCATAAAATATTATTCCTCGTCGCGGATTGGTTCGCACAGGATAGACAAGTCCCCTTGGGTTTTTCGAACAATGTACAACGAATAAAATAAAAATTACAAGTTAAATCGAACAATAAAACATAATGTGATATAAAATGCATAAACAAACAAAATATCAAAATAAACTATACGAACAAATCTATTATAAGAAATAGAGTGTGCTTATAGTGTTTTATGTACTTACTATTTTTCGGCGTTCACAGCAGTCACGGCAGCAGCGGGAACACCAACTATACGTATTGATTTGAGATGAGGTAGTAGGCATCCAGGGCACTGGGTAGCGATTAATGAACTTCCAATCTATGATAATCATACGCGATAGCGAAATTCACGCTAGACATGCGCCTAGATGTTTTGTTTACAATAATGCAATACGAAAAAAATAAAAATTACAAGTTAAATCAAAGAATGAAATATAATGCAACCGTACATAATGAAATATAATGTACTTACTTTTTTTTGGCTTTATCACTGTGCTCAACACTCGAGTCACGGCAGCAGCGGTAACACCAATTAAACGTAAGGCATCCAGGGCACTGGGTAGCTATTAATACACTCCAACATATGATAATTATACGAGATCGCGAAATGCACGTGAGACGTGCGCGCTAGATGGCGGTTGAAACAGGCGTTTACTTTAGTTCGATGCACAGAGCATCCGGCCGAGCTTTATAATATGGCAGATCTGCGACCAGACCGGGGCCGCTGGCAGAGAGTCACCCCCATGCATGCGCTTCGACCAATCAGAGCCCACCGCTCAGTGAAACACAATTAGTTTTATTGTTTATTTTGACAAATAAATTACACAGACAAATACAAATAAAAATAAAATAAAATCAAAAATACACAAACAAAACACAATATGAGCGAATATTACTGTTAAACGGACCAATCCCAATAGTAGTTTCTCTGCCAATGTTATCGAGCCATAAAATATTATTCCTCGTCGCGGATTGGTTCGCACAGGATAGACAAGTCCCCTTGGGTTTTACTAACAATGCACAACGAATAAAATAAAAATTACAAGTTAAATCGAACAATAAAACATAATGTGATATAAAATGCATAAACAAACAAAATATCAAAATGAACTATACGAACAAATCTATTATAAGAAATAGAGTGTGCTTATAGTGTTTTATGTACTTACTATTTTTCGGCGTTCACAGCAGTCACGGCAGCAGCGGGAACACCAACTATAGGTACGTATTGATTTGAGATGAGGTAGTAGGCATCCAGGGCACTGGGTAGCGATTAATGAACTTCCAATCTATGATAATCATACGCGATAGTGAAATTCACGCGAGACATGCGCCTAGATGTTTTGTTTACAATAATGCAATACGAAAAAAATAAAAATTACAAGTTAAATCAAAGAATGAAATATAATGCAACCGTACATAATGAAATATAATGTACTTACTTTTTGTTGGCTTTATCACTGTGCTCAACACTCGAGTCACGGCAGCAGCGGTAACACCAAATAAACGTAAGGCATCGAGGGCACTGGGTAGCTATTAATACACTCCAACATATGATAATTATACGAGATCGCGAAATGCACGTGAGACATGCGCCTAGATGTTTTGTTTACAATAATGCAATACGAAAAAAATAAAAATTACAAGTTAAATCAAAGAATGAAATATAATGCAACCGTATATAATGTACTTACTTTTTTTTGGCTTTATCACTGTGCTCAACACTCGAGTCACGGCAGCAGCGGTAACACCAATTAAACGTAAGGCATCCAGGGCACTGGGTAGCTATTAATACACTCCAACATATGAAAATTATACGAGATCGCGAAATGCACGTGAGACGTGCGCGCTAGATGGCGGTTGAAACAGGCGTTTACTTTAGTTCGATGCACAGAGCATCCGGCCGCGCTTTATTATATGGCAGATCTGCGACCAGACCGGGGCCGCTGGCAGAGAGTCACCCCCATGCATGCGCTTCGACCAATCAGAGCCCACCGCTCAGTGAAACACAATTAGTTTTATTGTTTATTTTGACAAATAAATTACACAGACAAATACAAATAAAAATAAAATAAAATCAAAAATACACAAACAAAACACAATATGAGCGAATATTACTGTTAAACGGACCAATCCCAATAGTAGTTTCTCTGCCAATGTTATCGAGCCATAAAATATTATTCCTCGTCGCGGATTGGTTCGCACAGGATAGACAAGTCCCCTTGGGTTTTTCGAACAATGTACAACGAATAAAATAAAAATTACAAGTTAAATCGAACAATAAAACATAATGTGATATAAAATGCATAAACAAACAAAATATCAAAATAAACTATACGAACAAATCTATTATAAGAAATAGAGTGTGCTTATAGTGTTTTATGTACTTACTATTTTTCGGCGTTCACAGCAGTCACGGCAGCAGCGGGAACACCAACTATACGTATTGATTTGAGATGAGGTAGTAGGCATCCAGGGCACTGGGTAGCGATTAATGAACTTCCAATCTATGATAATCATACGCGATAGTGAAATTCACGCGAGACATGCGCCTAGATGTTTTGTTTACAATAATGCAATACGAAAAAAATAAAAATTACAAGTTAAATCAAAGAATGAAATATAATGCAACCGTACATAATGAAATATAATGTACTTACTTTTTGTTGGCTTTATCACTGTGCTCAACACTCGAGTCACGGCAGCAGCGGTAACACCAAATAAACGTAAGGCATCGAGGGCACTGGGTAGCTATTAATACACTTCAACATATGATAATTATACGAGATCGCGAAATGCACGTGAGACCAATCAGAGCCCACCGCTCAGTGAAACACAATTAGTTTTATTGTTTATTTTGACAAATAAATTACACAGACAAATACAAATAAAAATAAAATAAAATCAAAAATACACAAACAAAACACAATATGAGCGAATATTACTGTTAAACGGACCAATCCCAATAGTAGTTTCTCTGCCAATGTTATCGAGCCATAAAATATTATTCCTCGTCGCGGATTGGTTCGCACAGGATAGACAAGTCCCCTTGGGTTTTTCGAACAATGTACAACGAATAAAATAAAAATTACAAGTTAAATCGAACAATAAAACATAATGTGATATAAAATGCATAAACAAACAAAATATCAAAATAAACTATACGAACAAATCTATTATAAGAAATAGAGTGTGCTTATAGTGTTTTATGTACTTACTATTTTTCGGCGTTCACAGCAGTCACGGCAGCAGCGGGAACACCAACTATACGTATTGATTTGAGATGAGGTAGTAGGCATCCAGGGCACTGGGTAGCGATTAATGAACTTCCAATCTATGATAATCATACGCGATAGCGAAATTCACGCGAGACATGCGCCTAGATGTTTTGTTTACAATAATGCAATACGAAAAAAATAAAAATTACAAGTTAAATCAAAGAATGAAATATAATGCAACCGTACATAATGAAATATAATGTACTTACTTTTTGTTGGCTTTATCACTGTGCTCAACACTCGAGTCACGGCAGCAGCGGTAACACCAAATAAACGTAAGGCATCGAGGGCACTGGGTAGCTATTAATACACTCCAACATATGAAAATTATACGAGATCGCGAAATGCACGTGAGACGTGCGCGCTAGATGGCGGTTGAAACAGGCGTTTACTTTAGTTCGATGCACAGAGCATCCGGCCGCGCTTTATTATATGGCAGATCTGCGACCAGACCGGGGCCGCTGGCAGAGAGTCACCCCCATGCATGCGCTTCGACCAATCAGAGCCCACCGCTCAGTGAAACACAATTAGTTTTATTGTTTATTTTGACAAATAAATTACACAGACAAATACAAATAAAAATAAAATAAAATCAAAAATACACAAACAAAACACAATATGAGCGAATATTACTGTTAAACGGACCAATCCCAATAGTAGTTTCTCTGCCAATGTTATCGAGCCATAAAATATTATTCCTCGTCGCGGATTGGTTCGCACAGGATAGACAAGTCCCCTTGGGTTTTACTAACAATGCACAACGAATAAAATAAAAATTACAAGTTAAATCGAACAATAAAACATAATGTGATATAAAATGCATAAACAAACAAAATATCAAAATGAACTATACGAACAAATCTATTATAAGAAATAGAGTGTGCTTATAGTGTTTTATGTACTTACTATTTTTCGGCGTTCACAGCAGTCACGGCAGCAGCGGGAACACCAACTATAGGTACGTATTGATTTGAGATGAGGTAGTAGGCATCCAGGGCACTGGGTAGCGATTAATGAACTTCCAATCTATGATAATCATACGCGATAGTGAAATTCACGCGAGACATGCGCCTAGATGTTTTGTTTACAATAATGCAATACGAAAAAAATAAAAATTACAAGTTAAATCAAAGAATGAAATATAATGCAACCGTACATAATGAAATATAATGTACTTACTTTTTGTTGGCTTTATCACTGTGCTCAACACTCGAGTCACGGCAGCAGCGGTAACACCAAATAAACGTAAGGCATCGAGGGCACTGGGTAGCTATTAATACACTCCAACATATGATAATTATACGAGATCGCGAAATGCACGTGAGACCAATCAGAGCCCACCGCTCAGTGAAACACAATTAGTTTTATTGTTTATTTTGACAAATAAATTACACAGACAAATACAAATAAAAATAAAATAAAATCAAAAATACACAAACAAAACACAATATGAGCGAATATTACTGTTAAACGGACCAATCCCAATAGTAGTTTCTCTGCCAATGTTATCGAGCCATAAAATATTATTCCTCGTCGCGGATTGGTTCGCACAGGATAGACAAGTCCCCTTGGGTTTTTCGAACAATGTACAACGAATAAAATAAAAATTACAAGTTAAATCGAACAATAAAACATAATGTGATATAAAATGCATAAACAAACAAAATATCAAAATAAACTATACGAACAAATCTATTATAAGAAATAGAGTGTGCTTATAGTGTTTTATGTACTTACTATTTTTCGGCGTTCACAGCAGTCACGGCAGCAGCGGGAACACCAACTATACGTATTGATTTGAGATGAGGTAGTAGGCATCCAGGGCACTGGGTAGCGATTAATGAACTTCCAATCTATGATAATCATACGCGATAGCGAAATTCACGCGAGACATGCGCCTAGATGTTTTGTTTACAATAATGCAATACGAAAAAAATAAAAATTACAAGTTAAATCAAAGAATGAAATATAATGCAACCGTACATAATGAAATATAATGTACTTACTTTTTGTTGGCTTTATCACTGTGCTCAACACTCGAGTCACGGCAGCAGCGGTAACACCAATTAAACGTAAGGCATCCAGGGCACTGGGTAGCTATTAATACACTCCAACATATGATAATTATAAGAGATCGCGAAATGCACGTGAGACGTGCGCGCTAGATGGCGGTTGAAACAGGCGTTTACTTTAGTTCGATGCACAGAGCATCCGGCCGCGCTTTATTATATGGCAGATCTGCGACCAGACCGGGGCCGCTGGCAGAGAGTCACCCCCATGCATGCGCTTCGACCAATCAGAGCCCACCGCTCAGTGAAACACAATTAGTTTTATTGTTTATTTTGACAAATAAATTACACAGACAAATACAAATACAAATAAAAATAAAATAAAATCAAAAATACACAAACAAAACACAATATGAGCGAATATTACTGTTAAACGGACCAATCCCAATAGTAGTTTCTTTGCCAATGTTATCGAGCCATAAAATATTATTCCTCGTCGCGGATTGGTTCGCACAGGATAGACAAGTCCCCTTGGGTTTTTCGAACAATGTACAACGAATAAAATAAAAATTACAAGTTAAATCGAACAATAAAACATAATGTGATATAAAATGCATAAACAAACAAAATATCAAAATAAACTATACGAACAAATCTATTATAAGAAATAGAGTGTGCTTATAGTGTTTTATGTACTTACTATTTTTCGGCGTTCACAGCAGTCACGGCAGCAGCGGGAACACCAACTATACGTATTGATTTGAGATGAGGTAGTAGGCATCCAGGGCACTGGGTAGCGATTAATGAACTTCCAATCTATGATAATCATACGCGATAGCGAAATTCACGCGAGACATGCGCCTAGATGTTTTGTTTACAATAATGCAATACGAAAAAAATAAAAATTACAAGTTAAATCAAAGAATGAAATATAATGCAACCGTACATAATGAAATATAATGTACTTACTTTTTTTTGGCTTTATCACTGTGCTCAACACTCGAGTCACGGCAGCAGCGGTAACACCAATTAAACGTAAGGCATCCAGGGCACTGGGTAGCTATTAATACACTCCAACATATGAAAATTATACGAGATCGCGAAATGCACGTGAGACGTGCGCGCTAGATGGCGGTTGAAACAGGCGTTTACTTTAGTTCGATGCACAGAGCATCCGGCCGCGCTTTATTATATGGCAGATCTGCGACCAGACCGGGGCCGCTGGCAGAGAGTCACCCCCATGCATGCGCTTCGACCAATCAGAGCCCACCGCTCAGTGAAACACAATTAGTTTTATTGTTTATTTTGACAAATAAATTACACAGACAAATACAAATAAAAATAAAATAAAATCAAAAATACACAAACAAAACACAATATGAGCGAATATTACTGTTAAACGGACCAATCCCAATAGTAGTTTCTCTGCCAATGTTATCGAGCCATAAAATATTATTCCTCGTCGCGGATTGGTTCGCACATGATAGACAAGTCCCCTTGGGTTTTACTAACAATGCACAACGAATAAAATAAAAATTACAAGTTAAATCGAACAATAAAACATAATGTGATATAAAATGCATAAACAAACAAAATATCAAAATAAACTATACGAACAAATCTATTATAAGAAATAGAGTGTGCTTATAGTGTTTTATGTACTTACTATTTTTTGGCGTTCACAGCAGTCACGGCAGCAGCGGGAACACCAACTATAGGTACGTATTGATTTGAGATGAGGTAGTAGGCATCCAGGGCACTGGGTAGCGATTAATGAACTTCCAATCTATGATAATCATACGCGATAGTGAAATTCACGCGAGACATGCGCCTAGATGTTTTGTTTACAATAATGTAATACGAAAAAAATAAAAATTACAAGTTAAATCAAAGAATGAAATATAATGCAACCGTACATAATAAAATATAATGTACTTACTTTTTTTGGCTTTATCACTGTGCTCAACACTCGAGTCACGGCAGCAGCGGTAACACCAATTAAACGTAAGGCATCGAGGGCACTGGGTAGCTATTAATACACTCCAACATATGATAATTATACGAGATCGCGAATTGCACGTGAGACGTGCGCGCTAGATGGCGGTTGAAACAGGCGATTACTTTAGTTCGATGCACAGAGCATCCGGCCGAGCTTTATTATATGGCAGATCTGCGACCAGACCGGGGCCGCTGGCAGAGTCACCCTAATGCATGCGCTTCGACCAATCATAGCCGACCGCTCAGTGAAACATAATTAGTTTTATTGTTTATTTTGACAAATAAATTACACAGACAAATACAAATAAAAATAAAATAAAATCAAAAATACACAAACAAAACACAATATGAGCGAATATTACTGTTAAACGGACCAATCCCAATAGTAGTTTCTCTGCCAATGTTATCGAGCCATAAAATATTATTCCTCGTCGCGGATTGGTTCGCACATGATAGACAAGTCCCCTTGGGTTTTACTAACAATGCACAACGAATAAAATAAAAATTACAAGTTAAATCGAACAATAAAACATAATGTGATATAAAATGCATAAACAAACAAAATATCAAAATAAACTATACGAACAAATCTATTATAAGAAATAGAGTGTGCTTATAGTGTTTTATGTACTTACTATTTTTCGGCGTTCACAGCAGTCACGGCAGCAGCGGGAACACCAACTATAGGTACGTATTGATTTGAGATGAGGTAGTAGGCATCCAGGGCACTGGGTAGCGATTAATGAACTTCCAATCTATGATAATCATACGCGATAGTGAAATTCACGCGAGACATGCGCCTAGATGTTTTGTTTACAATAATGTAATACGAAAAAAATAAAAATTACAAGTTAAATCAAAGAATGAAATATAATGCAACCGTACATAATGAAATATAATGTACTTACTTTTTTTGGCTTTATCACTGTGCTCAACACTCGAGTCACGGCAGCAGCGGTAACACCAATTAAACGTAAGGCATCCAGGGCACTGGGTAGCTATTAATACACTCCAACATATGATAATTATAAGAGATCGCGAAATGCACGTGAGACGTGCGCGCTAGATGGCGGTTGAAACAGGCGTTTACTTTAGTTCGATGCACAGAGCATCCGGCCGCGCTTTATTATATGGCAGATCTGCGACCAGACCGGGGCCGCTGGCAGAGAGTCACCCCCATGCATGCGCTTCGACCAATCAGAGCCCACCGCTCAGTGAAACACAATTAGTTTTATTGTTTATTTTGACAAATAAATTACACAGACAAATACAAATACAAATAAAAATAAAATAAAATCAAAAATACACAAACAAAACACAATATGAGCGAATATTACTGTTAAACGGACCAATCCCAATAGTAGTTTCTTTGCCAATGTTATCGAGCCATAAAATATTATTCCTCGTCGCGGATTGGTTCGCACAGGATAGACAAGTCCCCTTGGGTTTTTCGAACAATGTACAACGAATAAAATAAAAATTACAAGTTAAATCGAACAATAAAACATAATGTGATATAAAATGCATAAACAAACAAAATATCAAAATAAACTATACGAACAAATCTATTATAAGAAATAGAGTGTGCTTATAGTGTTTTATGTACTTACTATTTTTCGGCGTTCACAGCAGTCACGGCAGCAGCGGGAACACCAACTATACGTATTGATTTGAGATGAGGTAGTAGGCATCCAGGGCACTGGGTAGCGATTAATGAACTTCCAATCTATGATAATCATACGCGATAGCGAAATTCACGCGAGACATGCGCCTAGATGTTTTGTTTACAATAATGCAATACGAAAAAAATAAAAATTACAAGTTAAATCAAAGAATGAAATATAATGCAACCGTACATAATGAAATATAATGTACTTACTTTTTTTGGCTTTATCACTGTGCTCAACACTCGAGTCACGGCAGCAGCGGTAACACCAATTAAACGTAAGGCATCGAGGGCACTGGGTAGCTATTAATACACTCCAACATATGATAATTATACGAGATCGCGAAATGCACGTGAGACGTGCGCGCTAGATGGCGGTTGAAACAGGCGTTTACTTTAGTTCGATGCACAGAGCATCCGGCCGAGCTTTATTATATGGCAGATCTGCGACCAGACCGGGGCCGCTGGCAGAGAGTCACCCCCATGCATGCGCTTCGACCAATCAGAGCCCACCGCTCAGTGAAACACAATTAGTTTTATTGTTTATTTTGACAAATAAATTACACAGACAAATACAAATAAAAATAAAATAAAATCAAAAATACACAAACAAAACACAATATAAGCGAATATTACTGTTAAACGGACCAATCCCAATAGTAGTTTCTTTGCCAATGTTATCGAGCCATAAAATATTATTCCTCGTCGCGGATTGGTTCGCACAGGATAGACAAGTCCCCTTGGGTTTTTCGAACAATGTACAACGAATAAAATAAAAATTAAAAGTTAAATCGAACAATAAAACATAATGTGATATAAAATGCATAAACAAACAAAATATCAAAATAAACTATACGAACAAATCTATTATAAGAAATAGAGTGTGCTTATAGTGTTTTATGTACTTACTATTTTTCGGCGTTCACAGCAGTCACGGCAGCAGCGGGAACACCAACTATACGTATTGATTTGAGATGAGGTAGTAGGCATCCAGGGCACTGGGTAGCGATTAATGAACTTCCAATCTATGATAATCATACGCGATAGCGAAATTCACGCGAGACATGCGCCTAGATGTTTTGTTTACAATAATGCAATACGAAAAAATTAAAAATTACAAGTTAAATCAAAGAATGAAATATAATGCAACCGTACATAATGAAATATAATGTACTTACTTTTTTTTGGCTTTATCACTGTGCTCAACACTCGAGTCACGGCAGCAGCGGTAACACCAATTAAACGTAAGGCATCCAGGGCACTGGGTAGCTATTAATACACTCCAACATATGATAATTATACGAGATCGCGAAATGCACGTGAGACGTGCGCGCTAGATGGCGGTTGAAACAGGCGTTTACTTTAGTTCGATGCACAAAGCATCCGGCCGAGCTTTATAATATGGCAGATCTGCGACCAGACCGGGGCCGCTGGCAGAGAGTCACCCCCATGCATGCGCTTCGACCAATCAGAGCCCACCGCTCAGTGAAACACAATTAGTTTTATTGTTTATTTTGACAAATAAATTACACAGACAAATACAAATACAAATAAAAATAAAATAAAATCAAAAATACACAAACAAAACACAATATGAGCGAATATTACTGTTAAACGGACCAATCCCAATAGTAGTTTCTTTGCCAATGTTATCGAGCCATAAAATATTATTCCTCGACGTGGATTGGTTCGCACAGGATAGACAAGTCCCCTTGGGTTTTTCGAACAATGTACAACGAATAAAATAAAAATTACAAATTAAATCGAACAATAAAACATAATGTGATATAAAATGCATAAACAAACAAAATATCAAAATAAACTATACGAACAAATCTATTATAAGAAATAGAGTGTGCTTATAGTGTTTTATGTACTTACTATTTTTCGGCGTTCACAGCAGTCACGGCAGCAGCGGGAACACCAACTATACGTATTGATTTGAGATGAGGTAGTAGGCATCCAGGGCACTGGGTAGCGATTAATGAACTTCCAATCTATGATAATCATACGCGATAGCGAAATTCACGCGAGACATGCGCCTAGATGTTTTGTTTACAATAATGCAATACGAACAAAATAAAAATTATAAGTTCAATCAAAGAATGAAATATAATGCAACCGTACATAATGAAATATAATGTACTTACTTTTTGTTGGCTTTATCACTGTGCTCAACACTCGAGTCACGGCAGCAGCGGTAACACCAATTAAACGTAAGGCATCGAGGGCACTGGGTAGCTATTAATACACTCCAACATATGATAATTATACGAGATCGCGAAATGCACGTGAGACGTGCGCGCTAGATGGCGGTTAAAACAGGCGTTTACTTTAGTTCGATGCACAGAGCATCCGGCCGAGCTTTATTATATGGCAGATCTGCGACCAGACCGGGGCCGCTGGCAGAGAGTCACCCTAATGCATGCGCTTCGACCAATCAGAGCCGACCGCTCAGTGAAACACAATTAGTTTTATTGTTTATTTTGACAAATAAATTACACAGACAAATACAAATAAAAATAAAATAAAATCAAAAATACACAAACAAAACACAATATGAGCGAATATTACTGTTAAACGGACCAATCCCAATAGTAGTTTCTCTGCCAATGTTATCGAGCCATAAAATATTATTCCTCGTCGCGGATTGGTTCGCACAGGATAGACAAGTCCCCTTGGGTTTTACTAACAATGCACAACGAATAAAAAAAAATTACAAGTTAAATCGAACAATAAAACATAATGTGATATAAAATGCATAAACAAACAAAATATCAAAATAAACTATACGAACAAATCTATTATAAGAAATAGAGTGTGCTTATAGTGTTTTATGTACTTACTATTTTTCGGCGTTCACAGCAGTCACGGCAGCAGCGGGAACACCAACTATACGTATTGATTTGAGATGAGGTAGTAGGCATCCAGGGCACTGGGTAGCGATTAATGAACTTCCAATCTATGATAATCATACGCGATAGCGAAATTCACGCGAGACATGCGCCTAGATGTTTTGTTTACAATAATGCAATACGAAAAAAATAAAAATTACAAGTTAAATCAAAGAATGAAATATAATGCAACCGTACATAATGAAATATAATGTACTTACTTTTTTTTGGCTTTATCACTGTGCTCAACACTCGAGTCACGGCAGCAGCGGTAACACCAATTAAACGTAAGGCATCCAGGGCACTGGGTAGCTATTAATACACTCCAACATATGAAAATTATACGAGATCGCGAAATGCACGTGAGACGTGCGCGCTAGATGGCGGTTGAAACAGGCGTTTACTTTAGTTCGATGCACAGAGCATCCGGCCGCGCTTTATTATATGGCAGATCTGCGACCAGACCGGGGCCGCTGGCAGAGAGTCACCCCCATGCATGCGCTTCGACCAATCAGAGCCCACCGCTCAGTGAAACACAATTAGTTTTATTGTTTATTTTGACAAATAAATTACACAGACAAATACAAATACAAATAAAAATAAAATAAAATCAAAAATACACAAACAAAACACAATATGAGCGAATATTACTGTTAAACGGACCAATCCCAATAGTAGTTTCTTTGCCAATGTTATCGAGCCATAAAATATTATTCCTCGTCGCGGATTGGTTCGCACAGGATAGACAAGTCCCCTTGGGTTTTTCGAACAATGTACAACGAATAAAATAAAAATTACAAGTTAAATCGAACAATAAAACATAATGTGATATAAAATGCATAAACAAACAAAATATCAAAATAAACTATACGAACAAATCTATTATAAGAAATAGAGTGTGCTTATAGTGTTTTATGTACTTACTATTTTTCGGCGTTCACAGCAGTCACGGCAGCAGCGGGAACACCAACTATACGTATTGATTTGAGATGAGGTAGTAGGCATCCAGGGCACTGGGTAGCGATTAATGAACTTCCAATCTATGATAATCATACGCGATAGCGAAATTCACGCGAGACATGCGCCTAGATGTTTTGTTTACAATAATGCAATACGAAAAAAATAAAAATTACAAGTTAAATCAAAGAATGAAATATAATGCAACCGTACATAATGAAATATAATGTACTTACTTTTTTTTGGCTTTATCACTGTGCTCAACACTCGAGTCACGGCAGCAGCGGTAACACCAATTAAACGTAAGGCATCCAGGGCACTGGGTAGCTATTAATACACTCCAACATATGATAATTATACGAGATCGCGAAATGCACGTGAGACGTGCGCGCTAGATGGCGGTTGAAACAGGCGTTTACTTTAGTTCGATGCACAGAGCATCCGGCCGAGCTTTATAATATGGCAGATCTGCGACCAGACCGGGGCCGCTGGCAGAGAGTCACCCTAATGCATGCGCTTCGACCAATCAGAGCCCACCGCTCAGTGAAACACAATTAGTTTTATTGTTTATTTTGACAAATAAATTACACAGACAAATACAAATACAAATAAAAATAAAATAAAATCAAAAATACACAAACAAAACACAATATGAGCGAATATTACTGTTAAACGGACCAATCCCAATAGTAGTTTCTTTGCCAATGTTATCGAGCCATAAAATATTATTCCTCGTCGCGGATTGGTTCGCACAGGATAGACAAGTCCCCTTGGGTTTTTCGAACAATGTACAACGAATAAAATAAAAATTACAAGTTAAATCGAACAATAAAACATAATGTGATATAAAATGCATAAACAAACAAAATATCAAAATAAACTATACGAACAAATCTATTATAAGAAATAGAGTGTGCTTATAGTGTTTTATGTACTTACTATTTTTCGGCGTTCACAGCAGTCACGGCAGCAGCGGGAACACCAACTATACGTATTGATTTGAGATGAGGTAGTAGGCATCCAGGGCACTGGGTAGCGATTAATGAACTTCCAATCTATGATAATCATACGCGATAGCGAAATTCACGCTAGACATGCGCCTAGATGTTTTGTTTACAATAATGCAATACGAAAAAAATAAAAATTACAAGTTAAATCAAAGAATGAAATATAATGCAACCGTACATAATGAAATATAATGTACTTACTTTTTTTTGGCTTTATCACTGTGCTCAACACTCGAGTCACGGCAGCAGCGGTAACACCAATTAAACGTAAGGCATCCAGGGCACTGGGTAGCTATTAATACACTCCAACATATGATAATTATACGAGATCGCGAAATGCACGTGAGACGTGCGCGCTAGATGGCGGTTGAAACAGGCGTTTACTTTAGTTCGATGCACAGAGCATCCGGCCGAGCTTTATAATATGGCAGATCTGCGACCAGACCGGGGCCGCTGGCAGAGAGTCACCCCCATGCATGCGCTTCGACCAATCAGAGCCCACCGCTCAGTGAAACACAATTAGTTTTATTGTTTATTTTGACAAATAAATTACACAGACAAATACAAATAAAAATAAAATAAAATCAAAAATACACAAACAAAACACAATATGAGCGAATATTACTGTTAAACGGAATAATCCCAATAGTAGTTTCTCTGCCAATGTTATCGAGCCATAAAATATTATTCCTCGTCGCGGATTGGTTCGCACAGGATAGACAAGTCCCCTTGGGTTTTACTAACAATGCACAACGAATAAAATAAAAATTACAAGTTAAATCGAACAATAAAACATAATGTGATATAAAATGCATAAACAAACAAAATATCAAAATGAACTATACGAACAAATCTATTATAAGAAATAGAGTGTGCTTATAGTGTTTTATGTACTTACTATTTTTCGGCGTTCACAGCAGTCACGGCAGCAGCGGGAACACCAACTATACGTATTGATTTGAGATGAGGTAGTAGGCATCCAGGGCACTGGGTAGCGATTAATGAACTTCCAATCTATGATAATCATACGCGATAGTGAAATTCACGCGAGACATGCGCCTAGATGTTTTGTTTACAATAATGCAATACGAAAAAAATAAAAATTACAAGTTAAATCAAAGAATGAAATATAATGCAACCGTACATAATGAAATATAATGTACTTACTTTTTGTTGGCTTTATCACTGTGCTCAACACTCGAGTCACGGCAGCAGCGGTAACACCAAATAAACGTAAGGCATCGAGGGCACTGGGTAGCTATTAATACACTCCAACATATGATAATTATACGAGATCGCGAAATGCACGTGAGACCAATCAGAGCCCACCGCTCAGTGAAACACAATTAGTTTTATTGTTTATTTTGACAAATAAATTACACAGACAAATACAAATAAAAATAAAATAAAATCAAAAATACACAAACAAAACACAATATGAGCGAATATTACTGTTAAACGGACCAATCCCAATAGTAGTTTCTCTGCCAATGTTATCGAGCCATAAAATATTATTCCTCGTCGCGGATTGGTTCGCACAGGATAGACAAGTCCCCTTGGGTTTTTCGAACAATGTACAACGAATAAAATAAAAATTACAAGTTAAATCGAACAATAAAACATAATGTGATATAAAATGCATAAACAAACAAAATATCAAAATAAACTATACGAACAAATCTATTATAAGAAATAGAGTGTGCTTATAGTGTTTTATGTACTTACTATTTTTCGGCGTTCACAGCAGTCACGGCAGCAGCGGGAACACCAACTATACGTATTGATTTGAGATGAGGTAGTAGGCATCCAGGGCACTGGGTAGCGATTAATGAACTTCCAATCTATGATAATCATACGCGATAGCGAAATTCACGCGAGACATGCGCCTAGATGTTTTGTTTACAATAATGCAATACGAAAAAAATAAAAATTACAAGTTAAATCAAAGAATGAAATATAATGCAACCGTACATAATGAAATATAATGTACTTACTTTTTGTTGGCTTTATCACTGTGCTCAACACTCGAGTCACGGCAGCAGCGGTAACACCAATTAAACGTAAGGCATCGAGGGCACTGGGTAGCTATTAATACACTCCAACATATGATAATTATACGAGATCGCGAAATGCACGTGAGACCAATCAGAGCCCACCGCTCAGTGAAACACAATTAGTTTTATTGTTTATTTTGACAAATAAATTACACAGACAAATACAAATAAAAATAAAATAAAATCAAAAATACACAAACAAAACACAATATGAGCGAATATTACTGTTAAACGGACCAATCCCAATAGTAGTTTCTCTGCCAATGTTATCGAGCCATAAAATATTATTCCTCGTCGCGGATTGGTTCGCACAGGATAGACAAGTCCCCTTGGGTTTTTCGAACAATGTACAACGAATAAAATAAAAATTACAAGTTAAATCGAACAATAAAACATAATGTGATATAAAATGCATAAACAAACAAAATATCAAAATAAACTATACGAACAAATCTATTATAAGAAATAGAGTGTGCTTATAGTGTTTTATGTACTTACTATTTTTCGGCGTTCACAGCAGTCACGGCAGCAGCGGGAACACCAACTATACGTATTGATTTGAGATGAGGCAGTAGGCATCCAGGGCACTGGGTAGCGATTAATGAACTTCCAATCTATGATAATCATACGCGATAGCGAAATTCACGCGAGACATGCGCCTAGATGTTTTGTTTACAATAATGCAATACGAAAAAAATAAAAATTACAAGTTAAATCAAAGAATGAAATATAATGCAACCGTACATAATGAAATATAATGTACTTACTTTTTTTTGGCTTTATCACTGTGCTCAACACTCGAGTCACGGCAGCAGCGGTAACACCAATTAAACGTAAGGCATCCAGGGCACTGGGTAGCTATTAATACACTCCAACATATGAAAATTATACGAGATCGCGAAATGCACGTGAGACGTGCGCGCTAGATGGCGGTTGAAACAGGCGTTTACTTTAGTTCGATGCACAGAGCATCCGGCCGCGCTTTATTATATGGCAGATCTGCGACCAGACCGGGGCCGCTGGCAGAGAGTCACCCCCATGCATGCGCTTCGACCAATCAGAGCCCACCGCTCAGTGAAACACAATTAGTTTTATTGTTTATTTTGACAAATAAATTACACAGACAAATACAAATAAAAATAAAATAAAATCAAAAATACACAAACAAAACACAATATGAGCGAATATTACTGTTAAACGGACCAATCCCAATAGTAGTTTCTTTGCCAATGTTATCGAGCCATAAAATATTATTCCTCGTCGCGGATTGGTTCGCACAGGATAGACAAGTCCCCTTGGGTTTTTCGAACAATGTACAACGAATAAAATAAAAATTACAAGTTAAATCGAACAATAAAACATAATGTGATATAAAATGCATAAACAAACAAAATATCAAAATAAACTATACGAACAAATCTATTATAAGAAATAGAGTTTGCTTATAGTGTTTTATGTACTTACTATTTTTCGGCGTTCACAGCAGTCACGGCAGCAGCGGGAACACCAACTATACGTATTGATTTGAGATGAGGTAGTAGGCATCCAGGGCACTGGGTAGCGATTAATGAACTTCCAATCTATGATAATCATACGCGATAGCGAAATTCACGCGAGACATGCGCCTAGATGTTTTGTTTACAATAATGCAATACGAAAAAAATAAAAATTACAAGTTAAATCAAAGAATGAAATATAATGCAACCGTACATAATGAAATATAATGTACTTACTTTTTGTTGGCTTTATCACTGTGCTCAACACTCGAGTCACGGCAGCAGCGGTAACACCAATTAAACGTAAGGCATCGAGGGCACTGGGTAGCTATTAATACACTCCAACATATGATAATTATACGAGATCGCGAAATGCACGTGAGACCAATCAGAGCCCACCGCTCAGTGAAACACAATTAGTTTTATTGTTTATTTTGACAAATAAATTACACAGACAAATACAAATAAAAATAAAATAAAATCAAAAATACACAAACAAAACACAATATGAGCGAATATTACTGTTAAACGGACCAATCCCAATAGTAGTTTCTCTGCCAATGTTATCGAGCCATAAAATATTATTCCTCGTCGCGGATTGGTTCGCACAGGATAGACAAGTCCCCTTGGGTTTTTCGAACAATGTACAACGAATAAAATAAAAATTACAAGTTAAATCGAACAATAAAACATAATGTGATATAAAATGCATAAACAAACAAAATATCAAAATAAACTATACGAACAAATCTATTATAAGAAATAGAGTGTGCTTATAGTGTTTTATGTACTTACTATTTTTCGGCGTTCACAGCAGTCACGGCAGCAGCGGGAACACCAACTATACGTATTGATTTGAGATGAGGCAGTAGGCATCCAGGGCACTGGGTAGCGATTAATGAACTTCCAATCTATGATAATCATACGCGATAGCGAAATTCACGCGAGACATGCGCCTAGATGTTTTGTTTACAATAATGCAATACGAAAAAAATAAAAATTACAAGTTTAATCAAAGAATGAAATATAATGCAACCGTACATAATGAAATATAATGTACTTACTTTTTTTTGGCTTTATCACTGTGCTCAACACTCGAGTCACGGCAGCAGCGGTAACACCAATTAAACGTAAGGCATCCAGGGCACTGGGTAGCTATTAATACACTCCAACATATGAAAATTATACGAGATCGCGAAATGCACGTGAGACGTGCGCGCTAGATGGCGGTTGAAACAGGCGTTTACTTTAGTTCGATGCACAGAGCATCCGGCCGCGCTTTATTATATGGCAGATCTGCGACCAGACCGGGGCCGCTGGCAGAGAGTCACCCCCATGCATGCGCTTCGACCAATCAGAGCCCACCGCTCAGTGAAACACAATTAGTTTTATTGTTTATTTTGACAAATAAATTACACAGACAAATACAAATAAAAATAAAATAAAATCAAAAATACACAAACAAAACACAATATGAGCGAATATTACTGTTAAACGGACCAATCCCAATAGTAGTTTCTTTGCCAATGTTATCGAGCCATAAAATATTATTCCTCGTCGCGGATTGGTTCGCACAGGATAGACAAGTCCCCTTGGGTTTTTCGAACAATGTACAACGAATAAAATAAAAATTACAAGTTAAATCGAACAATAAAACATAATGTGATATAAAATGCATAAACAAACAAAATATCAAAATAAACTATACGAACAAATCTATTATAAGAAATAGAGTGTGCTTATAGTGTTTTATGTACTTACTATTTTTCGGCGTTCACAGCAGTCACGGCAGCAGCGGGAACACCAACTATACGTATTGATTTGAGATGAGGTAGTAGGCATCCAGGGCACTGGGTAGCGATTAATGAACTTCCAATCTATGATAATCATACGCGATAGCGAAATTCACGCGAGACATGCGCCTAGATGTTTTGTTTACAATAATGCAATACGAAAAAAATAAAAATTACAAGTTAAATCAAAGAATGAAATATAATGCAACCGTACATAATGAAATATAATGTACTTACTTTTTTTGGCTTTATCACTGTGCTCAACACTCGAGTCACGGCAGCAGCGGTAACACCAATTAAACGTAAGGCATCCAGGGCACTGGGTAGCTATTAATACACTCCAACATATGATAATTATACGAGATCGCGAAATGCACGTGAGACGTGCGCGCTAGATGGCGGTTGAAACAGGCGTTTACTTTAGTTCGATGCACAGAGCATCATACATACATACATATTGAGTCTTCCGGCCGAGCCGAAGGCTCGGGCCGGGAGGCGCTGGGGCAACCCCCGTTGCGCCGGCAACGTCTCAAGGGGGCAACAACCCCCCGGGTAATACTTTTGGCCCCTACTGGGCCGAGGCGGCCATCTGCGACCTCCTAATTTGGAATATATAAATTTGGATTAAGGACCTGAAAGTATGATTACATATAAACAATGTTAATTAAAATGGTGAGTTCCCCACGTGCTTGCCGCGTCGAGTAGGGAACTGATGGCCATTATGGCCGCGCGGCGCATGTCTGTCCCCTCGGCCAGGGCCCGGAGTAGATCCACCGCCACGTTCCTGAACGCATCGGCGGGGTGCGGGGGGGTCCCGGGGGGGGGGGGGGGGGGGGGAATTTGGTAAGTAGTGTTGTCCTCCCCGGCGAATTGAACGGGAGGGGGGACACGGACCGCGGCTGAAGCAGTCACAAGCGGGGGCCGGGCTGTTGCAGCGTCTCTGGCGGCGATCGTTCGGCTTCCCAATTCCCTAGCCGTCATGGCTTGCTCGGGGATGGGGGCCTGCATGGGTTGGGTTTTCCTTTTCTTTTTTCCCCGTCTTCTGCGCTTCCCTCCTGGGAGAGGAGCACCCCGGGGTGTAGGGTCATTCGCCGGGGCCATCAGGCTTTGTGCCTGCGTCGGCTGAGGGCGTACTGGGGCTGCTTCTTCCTTCTTAGGTGGTACAGTCCTTGGGTCAGTGATCTGTGCCGCTCCTCTTCCTCTCTGGTTGGTGGCGGCCAGTCCAGTCGGCAAGTTCAGGCCCCTCTTTCGCGCCTCTCGCCGAAGGATGGGGCATTGAGAGCTATTGGCCGCGTGCGCCTTGCCACAGTTGGCGCACTTCGGTGCCGCGTCCTTGGGACACTGGCTAGCTGGGTGATTCCCAGCACACCGAAGGCACCTAATGTCCCGGTAGCAGTTGAACGACGCGTGTCCAAACTGCTGGCACCGGTGACATTGGGGCGGCGCAGGCGACCTTTTCCACTCTCTCACCCGGATACCGGGGAGGCACAGGAGCTCCGTCACCTCATAGAGCTTCCCCAGTGACTCCCGGCCCAGGTGAGGGAATTGAAGGAAAAATGTGGTGTGTTTGCGTCCCCTCCTAGGGGGGATCGCCCTAATGTGGGTAGGTTTAACACCCACCCTCTCTTCAAAGGCCGAGGAAATCAAGACCTGTGGGGTGTTAAGGGGGAGGCCACTCACCGCCACTTTATGAGGCCTCTCTGTGAAGAGAGAGTAGGTGTGCCCCAACTTAATAGTAGGGTCACTTATTACCGCCTCTGAGAAGTAGTCCTGGACCACTCTGAACTCAGAGGCGGTTTTGGGGATGAAGCGCATCCCTCTCCCCTTAGGGTGCGCGTGGGGGGCGTGTCCCAGTCTCTGTTTAAGGTTCTTCATGTGCAGCGGCCAGTTCACCAGCACGTCCACCTCGAACGGCGGAATCTTGGCCGCTGCAGGGGTGGGGGGCTTTGAAGTACCAGGGGTGGGGGAGGGGGGTTTGGGCTGGGATAAGGTAGATGGGGACCTAGCTACCTCACTGTAGGAAATTACTGGGGTGGTAGCCCTCGTAGATGTGAGTATTGGGGGACTCGGGGTTCCCCTCGGGGGGGGGGGGGACCGGCTCGGTGACGAACCCAAGCTAGGGCGTCCGGAACCATGGTCATCGTGGTGATCTTCGTCTATGTCTGCAAACCACCTCTTTCGGGCCCGGGTCTCCAACTCCATATAGAACGTTTCGTCCTGAAACGCAGGAGGGAGCCCCCCAAAAGAGGCGGCCGACATATCTTCTTCTTCAGGTGGCAGTGTGTGAGAAGTCTGCATAGGCGGCATCTCCATTGCGGGCGGCGACCCGCAGGTTGTGTGAATTAGGGTCGGGGGGGGGGGGACGGGGTACGGGACCACCTCGTGGAGGTCTCCCGGAAGCGACTTACCCATCCCCTGTCCCAGCTCGGGCATTGAGGCCGTCCTCTCCCTCAGTCTTGCGCCACCGGGACGCGCGTATGGGTGACTTCTGTCTTCTAAGTATGTGGCAGCCAGTATGGGACCGGCCGAGGGCAAGTCGGCCTCAGCCGTCCCCCCGCCGGCCCGTGCCACATGCTGGCTGCTTGGCGGTCCTCCGCCCGCTGCGCCGGGTGCCGAGTACCCGCTGTCGCAGGCCGAGGTAATTGGTTTGGACATCATCGACACTGTCGCCGTTCCGGCCATCCCACCGGTCAGACCGCCGCCGGTGCCGTAGAAGCCGGTCTCGCCCAACCCGGGCCGCGCGCGGACTAGCTCGCGCGGCACCAGCGGGGCGACGTTTGTTGTCTCGATCTGTTGGTTATACTCGTATAACGGGAAGTAAAAGTTTGTAGCAGGTGCATTCGCTAAGGAATGCGACTGTTGCGCAACCGACTCGCATTCCTCAGGCATGCGGTACGGGGTGGGGAAGTCAATGAAGGCGGGAGGAGGGCTGGGGGGGGAGAAACTCACCGATGCGGCGATCCTCGGCAGCCCCTCCAGCCTCTCTCCGGGGTGGTTGACCACTGCTACGCGGCCTGTGCTGGGTGGCACGGAGTCGTGCTGGCTCGCACGACCACTGGGCATGATGCGACTGCGGGTATTGCGAGGCGCACGCGGCGGGTGGGCGCCGCGCGTTGCTGCGCGGTGCCAGCATGAGCCGGACCGCGCGGTTTCTCGCCGGCACGAGCCGTGCCGGGCGATGTGGAGCCAGCCTGTGCTGCGCCTCCGCGATTTGACCCGGCCGCGCCAAGGTGCGCGCCGGGTCCAGCGGTGGCACTGACAGCGCCCTGGCCGCTCGGGGGAAGTGGAGGGAAGGCGGTGCCGGACAGAACCGGTCCCACCGCCTTAGCCTCGGGGCTCGGAGATGGTAGGGAGTAGCGGGCCGCGGACGCGGACTTGGCGGCTCCGCTACGGGCCTGGTGGGTCCTGGGGTCCCGAGAGACGGTCGCGGGCCGCGAGGCGGTCTGTCCGGTGGTTCCCGGCACTCCATGGCCCACGATGGAATATGAAAAACCAACTCACGGTTGATGTGCGCGTGAGTTATGTGGACCTTAACAACACTCCCGAAGGCCTGGTGCGGCCTCCGCCCAGCACGGCCGACCACGAACGCGGCTAGCGGGACCGCAGGTACCGCCGACCGGATTCCCGGCCGCCCGGGGCGACAGCCGCAGCAGGTAGCCGCTGCTGAGGGCTCGTCCGCACAGCGTTCGGCGGCGGGCCGGAGATATAACGCTCACGGCCCGCTGATGCCAGTCCGCTGTGGCAGATAGGGCCCACCACAACGGCTCTTCGGATCCACTTCTCTCTTGCTGTCAGCGCAGTAGCGACGGAGGGTACGCAGTGCGCCGCGACACGGAGGCGGGCCGGAGATTGTTGACTCGACGGCCCACTATCACACGCCACAGCACGCACTACACTACACACTTCGTCGAAACACACTTTACACACTAGGAGCGAACTTTCACGAACGACCTAGCGAGTTGACAACAAATGGCTCCCTCCCACAGAGCATCCGGCCGAGCTTTATAATATGGCAGATCTGCGACCAGACCGGGGCCGCTGGCAGAGAGTCACCCCCATGCATGCGCTTCGACCAATCAGAGCCCACCGCTCAGTGAAACACAATTAGTTTTATTGTTTATTTTGACAAATAAATTACACAGACAAATACAAATAAAAATAAAATAAAATCAAAAATACACAAACAAAACACAATATGAGCGAATATTACTGTTAAACGGACCAATCCCAATAGTAGTTTCTTTGCCAATGTTATCGAGCCATAAAATATTATTCCTCGTCGCGGATTGGTTCGCACAGGATAGACAAGTCCCCTTGGGTTTTTCGAACAATGTACAACGAATAAAATAAAAATTACAAGTTAAATCGAACAAAAAAACATAATGTGATATAAAATGCATAAACAAACAAAATATCAAAATAAACTATACGAACAAATCTATTATAAGAAATAGAGTGTGCTTATAGTGTTTTATGTACTTACTATTTTTCGGCGTTCACAGCAGTCACGGCAGCAGCGGGAACACCAACTATACGTATTGATTTGAGATGAGGTAGTAGGCATCCAGGGCACTGGGTAGCGATTAATGAACTTCCAATCTATGATAATCATACGCGATAGCGAAATTCACGCGAGACATGCGCCTAGATGTTTTGTTTACAATAATGCAATACGAAAAAAATAAAAATTACAAGTTAAATCAAAGAATGAAATATAATGCAACCGTACATAATGAAATATAATGTACTTACTTTTTTTTGGCTTTATCACTGTGCTCAACACTCGAGTCACGGCAGCAGCGGTAACACCAATTAAACGTAAGGCATCCAGGGCACTGGGTAGCTATTAATACACTCCAACATATGATAATTATACGAGATCGCGAAATGCACGTGAGACGTGCGCGCTAGATGGCGGTTGAAACAGGCGTTTACTTTAGTTCGATGCACAGAGCATCCGGCCGAGCTTTATAATATGGCAGATTTGCGACCAGACCGGGGCCGCTGGCAGAGAGTCACCCCCATGCATGCGCTTCGACCAATCAGAGCCCACCGCTCAGTGAAACACAATTAGTTTTATTGTTTATTTTGACAAATAAATTACACAGACAAATACAAATAAAAATAAAATAAAATCAAAAATACACAAACAAAACACAATATGAGCGAATATTACTGTTAAACGGACCAATCCCAATAGTAGTTTCTTTGCCAATGTTATCGAGCCATAAAATATTATTCCTCGTCGCGGATTGGTTCGCACAGGATAGACAAGTCCCCTTGGGTTTTTCGAACAATGTACAACGAATAAAATAAAAATTACAAGTTAAATCGAACAATAAAACATAATGTGATATAAAATGCATAAACAAACAAAATATCAAAATAAACTATACGAACAAATCTATTTGTGATGTTGGGGTTATAATGACACAACCATTGGAGTCGACATCCGTTTATTAACTGTCTTACATTTACCTTCTTATGATACTAGTACACCACCACCCTTATATAAAAAAAATAGAGAAAAAAAAGCTTATAATTACAATTTAAAATATGATCTAACTTTTCTAAATCTAAATTTTTATTACTTTCCAACTTTATTACTACCTTCTTTAATTATAAGCATAACATAATATATATAATCCCGTAATACTAAAAAAATAATAAAACTTAACATAAATAAGCTAAAAGAAAATACTAGTTTTTAATAAAATAAATTGGATTATTTATATTTCATTTCATTTCATTCATTGATCTAATTAGTTATAAATTGGACTTTATCCTTCTCGTTTATATATATATTTTTTTTAATTCAGACTTTTTACAAAATTCGCATAACAGGTCAACAAATTCTGCTCGAGTAAAGTGTTGCCTATATGCTAAGTTCAAGATTAATATATTTTCGTTTGGTACGAAAAGTAAACCATCTTTTTCGTATTTTATTTTGTTATTTCTCCTATACTTATTATTTATATACTCATTTGTCTCAAATATTAGGTCGATGCTGTCGTTAGGTTTTCTTAGTATTTCTGAAATTATAGGTGTATTTAAGGATTTACTTGATTTCGCAGTATTTTCAATATTTTGGGTACCCTTGTATCGGAACTACTTTGAGAACTGTTGTCTTCTTGATCCTTTAATAATCTCCTTTTGTTTCTAGTTAATACATTTCAATAATTTTCCTCTGACATTTTCTTTAATTCGTCTGATGTAATTACTATTCTATATATATATATATATTTGTAGATCCTTTAGTATATGTTATGTACTAGTCGAATTCCTCTAACTCTAATCTGTATTTTAATAATATACTATACTATAAATAAATAAATAATAAAAATAAATTTATTTCTCTCACATCAATTAAAACTTATACAATGACACTTAAAAGTATTTACTAGGTGAGAGCTGGTGCCTGTAGTAGGACAAAAAGCCTGTATCTCAGGCCACCAGGCTCCCTCTCCGGTCTGCAATACGAAGTCATACATATAAGCTAATGACATAGATTAAATAATGTTTACTAATGATTACGAAAACTAGGTTACATATATGGTTAGATTAACAAAGAAATGTGAAATTTGTGAAAATAGCTTGCAAATAAACTCTGCTATAAGGTATTATACAAACTATGTTACTTTACTACACTGATTAGTGACTCTGTTTCATAATAAGTTCTGTTCTGCAGCCACTCCACCACCAAACGTCTACAGCTATGATAATTTAAATTATATATATTAATGTCTTTATTAGCCAAGTTATACAAATGAAAACCAAGAAAGCAGAACTGACGCTGAGCAAATGCTGTATTGAACCTTATGGATGGAGATATTAGTAAAGGAGTTCTTCTAAACATGTTAGTTGCGGGATTATACACTAGTTGGGAGTGCTTCTTAAGTATGGTATTCAATATAAAGAGCTGGCGCACAGTTAACACTTTGTACCTGTTGTACAGCTCTAAAGTAGGAAAGCGGAAAGGAAGAGATGCCCCAACCTTGAGAACTGCTCTTTGAGCTCTCTCCAGTGGAAGCAGATGCGTTTTAGCAGCACCACCCCACACTGTGATGCAGTACGTAAGCAGTGACTGACACAGTGCAAAATATACAATTTTAGTTATATTTGTGTCCGCCACATGTCTGAGGGTTTTAAAGACAAAGATAAGCTTACGGACCCTACAGGTTAAAAGTCTTATGTGCTCCTTAAAATTGAGTCTCTCATCCAAGACCACGCCCAGGTACTTAACAGAACATGCTTTGTCAATAGAGGGACAGTTACAACAGGAATTCACTGGGACAACACAAGAATGAGCAACAATGTTAGCAGATGTTGAAATTTTAGGAACGCGCAAAGAAAAGTTAATATACTTGGTTTTTTCTGTGTTTAGAGTGAGAATATTGTTGTGCAGCCAATCAGTCACCTTATTAAACCCCGTCTGGGCAGAGTTGTATACATCCTCCCAACTATCCCCACAAAAGAGGAGAGCAGTATCGTCTGCATAGGCCAAAAGTTTACCATTAAACTCCATGTTACACAAATCATTGACATAAGTAAGAAAGAGAGTAGGACCTAGGATGCTGCCTTGGGGCACTCCATAGGAAACAGGGAGGGCACGGCTCTGCACATTATCCACCCTAACAAATTGCGTCCTATCCGTTAGATAACTTCGAAACAATTCCAACTGCGCGTCTCTTACACCAAGCCTCTCAAGTTTATATAATAACAGAGGGATCGAGACAGTATCGAAAGCCTTAGCAAGGTCCAGAAAAATGGCTAAACACTTCTTCCCGTTATCTAAATTCTTGCTCACATAATCAGTTAATTCTAAAACAGCATCTGAAGTCGATTTGCCCTTACGAAAGCCATACTGATGTGGAGACAGTAGATCGTAACTTTCTAGATACTTAACCAGTCTGTTGTTCATGAGTTTTTCTAGAATTTTGGACAGCGCAGTGAGTATAGATATGGGCCTATAATTTATGGGTCTATCTCGGTCACCGCCCTTGTGAATAGGTTGTATTTGTGCCTTCTTGAAAGCCAATGGAAACACCCCAGTTGCCATTGCCAAATTACAGATATGGGTTATTGGGGGAATGAACAATTGTTTGTGCTCCTTGAGAAATCTAGCTGATATATGGTCCCAACCTACCGAGCAATTGGTTCTGAGTGAATCAATTAATGTATTAACCTCCCCTTCATCTGTACAGTGCAAGACCAGGGAGTTGCCAATAGATGGAAGGGATTTATGGAATCCAACAATTACATGTTTATTTAAGATATTCTCGGCCAGTTCTCTGCCAACACCAGCAAAATACAAGTTAACTCTGTCAACTGATAACTCAGGGGAATTTGCAATGGACAGTAAGTCCGAGGCTGATCCCTTGGTAACATTCATGTTTGTAATAGTCTTAATAGTTGACCATAATTTACCTGGATTAGAGGAAGACCTCAGAAGTTCAGATGATTCATATACACGTTTTGACCTTTTAAGAAGGTTGTTGCAATAATTACGATACCGCCGATATGTTATTTTGTTGATTTCGTTATCTGGATCTTTCCTATATTTGACATATAATCGATCTCGGTTTCTCATACATTTAAGTAAACCTAAAGTTATCCACGGCTTGATAATTTTTTTACGTCTAGTTAAAGATACAGTCTCAGAATTTGTATCAATGATTTTAGTCAGAGAGCTAATAAAAGTGTTCGTTGCTATATTTACATCGGAGATAAGAAGTATGTCGTTGAAGTTAAAGTTTTGTAGATCTAGGTTTAGAGACTCATAATTTATACGGGTTATATTAGATTCAGTATTATGTTTAGGGGTATTACAAGTAAGGAAATTTGCCACAGAAAAATGATCTGTAAGAGAAGATTGGATAACTAGAGTAGTAGAGGGTAGTTTTGTTTTGATCATAATGTGGTCGAGACAGCTATTTTCCCTAGTGGGAAAATTGTGTGCCGCTAGGATGCCATGAAATGCCAGTAAATTCAGATAATCATAGCTGAGGTGATCAGTTTGCTTAACTGAAATGTCAATATTCATGTCACCAATCACCATGACATTGGCAAAACAGCCCAGGTCTTGTAGTGCAGCATCTAAAGATACCAAGAAATTACCTAAACTTCTATTAGAGGGAGGGCGATATATAGCAACAATAGCAGTCACCTTAGAAATTTTGAGAATCAAACAGTTAGCATCCAAGAAACTGGGCTCAGTGACAGAATCAATATGAAGGTCACCACTGTAGTAAATTACCACACCCTCATTTTGACTGCGATTATTGTTTGTCGCCATGTGTCTGTAACCTGGTAGAATAGGGATGTTTCCAACACATGTTAGCCAGCACTCAGTCAGCACAATAATGTCATAGTCAATCTTCATTCTAGTTAATAATGTTAGCAAACTCGGCAAGTTACGATTTATACTTCTAATATTTTGTGTTATGACTCTTAAGCATTTAGATGTGTTCCTGATGTATGACAGACAACTTTCAGGTTCGCAAACAAATGAATCCGACACAGAAACCGCATCTATGCTGTTCACTAAGTGTTTTATGTTATCGTGTGTTACAACAAATGTTAGAGGGTGCAGCAATATATATCATATTTATAAGAAAGAACAGGAGATATTTAAATGTACCAGAGGTCTTTAATGTCGCAAATGTCGGAAAATACACATTTATTAAAAAGTTAACCCTTAAATAATACTTGTTATTTAATAATGTACTAGGATTAGTACAGGGGCAGTAACAAGTAATGGAATTACATGTAAATACCATAAATAGCTTCACATTGTTGTGCAATCTGTAGTACACACATAGTACATCGATAATTAGTATATAAAGAGGGAAAAAGTTGAGTGTTTGGTAGTTAACAGCAATTGAGGCATTATTATGATAGGAACAACTATCGGCGCACAACTCTCCCTGCCTAGACCACAACAAATTCAGCACAATTGTTTGCTTGTATATAAGTAATAAAATGGTACATGCGATGCATGGAATATTTTCAAATGACAATATTAGACTATATGATCTATATTCATGTCTATTGTTTCCAACTGGTATGAAACAATCAATATTTTTAACAATTAAGGCACAAAACAACTGCAGATAAGTAGAAATACAACAATCAAAACCACAACCACTGACACCAACACAAATGACCCGCAACAAAACATTTTGAAAAAAGGTTAGATAAAAAGTTTTATAGTTCAGTAAGTTTTTTAAATCAACATAGCAAATTATAAGAGTCCTTACAGAATTTATGCAAACTACAACTTCAGTAATCTGTAGCAAGAATATATGTCTGTATATATTTACAGTAAGGGTACATAAAGTAAAGATATAAAAAGTGTTTACACAATGATGATATAGCTGTCACAGCACAATTTTAGTAAGATCCTCTTCGTTATCAATTTTTATAGTAGGGAAGCCATCCGTTTTTCTTAAGTATATATTTCCAAAAGCAGTCCAGCAATATATAAAATTATTTGTTTTGGCAAATTGCCTAGCCAAATAGTGAAGTTTTTTAGCTCCAGGAGTAAGGGCCTCAGATATGTAGATAGGTTTTGATATTCCAGGAAGGTTTAGATGGTAGGTGTTTAGCTTGTTAGTACTATTCTCTTTGTTGAATTTTCTTACCGAAGTTAACAACTGATCCTTCATCAAGGACGACACAAATTCAACCCTTATTGGCTTGTTTGACTCCGATTTGGTCTTGAGACGAAAAACTTCTCTAATATCCGACTTTTGTAACGGGAGATTTGTGATATCACCAATTTTTTTAACAAGTTCACACAATTTTTGTTGATTCTCATATCCGGATTTCGGTATATTTTTCAGCTTAATTGAGGTTGATAAGGAGTTACGTTCAAGGTACTCAATCTTCGTTTCAAGAGACTTTATTTTTTGTTTATAACTACAATTTTCAGTTTCAAGTTTATCCAGCTTTTTGAGCATATCATCATACTTACTGGACATAAACTCCATTGATTTCTTTATATCAGAGTTCTGCTCCAATATAGTTGCCATAGTGGACATCAACATCTCAAGTTTAGAATCCTGCTGGGATTTAAACTGCATAATTAAAGCTGAAACATCATTTTCAACTGTCTGATAATCGTATGGATTTTTGCGCTTAGATCTTTGAGTAATATGATAACATTAACATTTTCAGTGTGTAAGTTAGGGTCTGAATGATAGTTACTGGACTGAAGATTAGATGAGATCGGCAGAACCTTGTTAGGAGAACGAGCAAGCGACATTGTAATGTAATAATTCAATATAAGTATCACTGTAGGCCTAAATGAAGCTGTAGCCGTCGCGGCGCCGATGTGATCCAACTATACGTATTGATTTGAGATGAGGTAGTAGGCATCCAGGGCACTGGGTAGCGATTAATGAACTTCCAATCTATGATAATCATACGCGATAGCGAAATTCACGCGAGACATGCGCCTAGATGTTTTGTTTACAATAATGCAATACGAAAAAAATAAAAATTACAAGTTAAATCAAAGAATGAAATATAATGCAACCGTACATAATGAAATATAATGTACTTACTTTTTTTGGCTTTATCACTGTGCTCAACACTCGAGTCACGGCAGCAGCGGTAACACCAATTAAACGTAAGGCATCCAGGGCACTTAATACACTCCAACATATGATAATTATACGAGATCGCGAAATGCACGTGAGACGTGCGCGCTAGATGGCGGTTGAAACAGGCGTTTACTTTAGTTCGATGCACAGAGCATCCGGCCGCGCTTTATTATATGGCAGATCTGCGACCAGACCGGGGCCGCTGGCAGAGAGTCACCCCCATGCATGCGCTTCGACCAATCAGAGCCCACCGCTCAGTGAAACACAATTAGTTTTATTGTTTATTTTGACAAATAAATTACACAGACAAATACAAATAAAAATAAAATAAAATCAAAAATACACAAACAAAACACAATATGAGCGAATATTACTGTTAAACGGACCAATCCCAATAGTAGTTTCTCTGCCAATGTTATCGAGCCATAAAATATTATTCCTCGTCGCGGATTGGTTCGCACAGGATAGACAAGTCCCCTTGGGTTTTTCGAACAATGCACAACGAATAAAATAAAAATTACAAGTTAAATCGAACAATAAAACATAATGTGATATAAAATGCATAAACAAACAAAATATCAAAATAAACTATACGAACAAATCTATTATAAGAAATAGTTTTTCTAAAACAGGTAAAGTTCTACAACCCCTATTATAATAATGACTCTGTCTTATCTGCCTATCTTTTAACACTTTTTTATAACTTTTATGATTTACAATGTTATTTCCTTTTTTAAAATAAGGTAAAATATTTTTAACAGTTCTGTTAAATAACAACTCTGTAGGAGTCCTACCTTCACTATCAATGGGTGTATTTCTATACAATAATAACCCTAGATACATGTCTTTATTTTCATATGATAATTTCTTTAATATTCTTTTAACTGTCTGTATATATCTTTCTGCTAGACCATTACGTTGGTGGTGTTGTGGACTAGTGATTTTATGAACAAAATTCCAGTTATCAGTAAACTTTTTGAATTCTACACTTGTAAATTGAGTTCCTGAATCTGAATATAAACATTCTGGTATTCCATACCGTGCAAAAATTTCTTTCAAGCTTTGAATAGTACAATTAGCTGATAAGTTTCTTAATTCTGCCAACTCAACATATTTACTATATGAATCTACTACAATAAGATACGGTTTTCCAAATAAGAAAAATATGTCTGTTGACACAATTTGCCAAGGTAAGTCCGGTATTTCTTTTTTTACAATTGTTTCTTTCCTATTATTATTTTGAAATTCTTTACATGTATTACAATTAGATATTAAGTCTTCAATTTGTTTGTTCATAGATGGCCAATAAAGAGATTTGCGAGCTAACATTTTACATTTTTCAATCCCTAAATGAGCATAATGTATTCTTTGTAACATATCTTGTCTTAAACTCTTAGGTATCACTAATTGTGACCCTTTGAAAATTAAATTATCACATTCACTTAACTCATCTTTGTAGCTATAATAAATTTTAGCTAACCTATCCACATTATATTTATTATCAGGCCATCCCTCTTTTATATATTTCAACACTTTTTGTAACTCACTATCTTTAATTGTCTCCTCTTTTATTAAATTTAATTTCTTATCTGTGACAATAAATCCGTCTAATATCATTGCAACATGAGCTTGAATATCAACCTCACTTGACTTACATTTATCATTTATATAGGAGCGACTCAAATGATCAGCTACTATCAACTGTTTTCCTGGCTTATACATTAATTCAAAATCAAAACCTTGTAATGATATTCTTATTCTTTGTAATCTAATTGGACTTTTATTTAATGGCTTTTTAAATATCGAGACCAATGGTTTATGGTCAGTTTCCACTATGAACTCTTGACCATATAAATATTGATAAAATTTGGTACATCCAAATAGTATTGCTAGACTCTCTTTTTCAATTTGACTATAATTTTGCTCTGTAACTGTCAATGCTCTAGAAGCATATGCAACTGGTTTATTTTCTTGTAACATTACTGCACCTAATCCGCTTTTTGATGCGTCTACACTCAAAATTATTTGTTTATTTATATCAAAATATGCTAAAACCGGAGAGCTACTTAGCAATTCCTTTAACTTATTGTAACACTCTTTCTGTTCACTACCCCAAATAAAAGGAATGTCTTTCTTTGTTAATTGTCTCAAAGGAGCCGTTATTTCTGAAACATTTGGTATAAATTTTGATACATAGTTAATCATGCCAAGATATCTCAATAATTCAACTTGTGTTACTGGCTCTTGCATATTTCTAATAGCTTTTACTCTATCACTATCTATGTGTATCCCTTCTGATGAAATTATATGTCCTAAATACTTTACTTTAGAAACCTTTATTTGACACTTATTAATATTAAACTTTACACCAGTCTCCTGTACTTTTTTAAGTACCTTTTCTAATATCCTATCATGTTCCTGTATGTTTTTTGCATAAATTAAAATGTCATCTATATATATTTCCACTCCATTAATGTTTTTAAAAATATCTGAGAACACTCTGTGAAAAATTTCAGCACTACAATTTAAACCATATGGCAGCCTATTGAACATATATCTCCCATAAGGTGTGTTGAAGGTTGTGAGTTCTTTTGACACATCCTTCAAACTAATTTGCCAAAAACCCTTGTTCGCATCGAGTACACTATATATTTTACTACCATTTAATTTAGATGTAATTTCATTTAGAGTAGGTATCATAAATTGTTCTCTCTGTATTTGTTTATTGAGATACTGTGGATCTAAACAAACCCGGATTGACCCATCTGGTTTTTTAGTCATAACCAAAGAATTAACAAATTGTGTGGGTTTTTCTATTTTAGATATTATACCCAAACTTTCCATTTTATCTAATTCTGATTTTAATTGTGACATTAATTTAAAAGGTACATTGCGACATGGTTCTATCTTACCTTGTATGTTTTGTTTCAACTTTATTTCATATTCATAATTGTTGATTTTACCAATCCCATTAAACAATTCACTATAACTTTTCAAAATCTGACTTTTATTTAATATATCCAAGTTATTTACCTCCATGACATCTATATTTCTTTTAATCAATTCACACTCAATTAATGTTGGTAAACCTAAGATAGGTGAAAAATTTCCTTTTGTAACCTGTACACTTTTAATACGACCTGTCTTACACATTGATGCATAATGACCAATTTTATAACACTTCATACACTTTTTGTTATAGGCCGGACACTTGTTCTTCTGATGAGTGTATCCACACCGTTGACATTTCCACTCTGGCTTCTGTGATGATATATGATTATTATTTCTCCATGATGTATATTTCTTACTATTCCAATTGTTTTCAGTATTAAATGTTGAGTTATTATTTGAAGAATTTTCTTGTTTTGAATAAAATCTTTGTTTTGGCTTAATTTGTGTATAATTTTTGTTCCTAACCGCAGACACACTGGGGTCACTTGGTTGATTTTCTATTACTTTTAGATGCTCACTGGCTAACTCTGCAGCCTTACATATTTTTATAGCCTTTGTCAATGTTAAACTGGATTCTGAGAGTAATCTTTCCTTCATTCTAGTGTCATAAATTCCTGCTACAATTCTGTCTCTGATCATCTTGTCCTGTAATCTTCCAAACTCACATTCTTTGCTCAATTTTCTCAATTCTGTTAAATAGTTGTCAAAACTTTCTTGCCTTTTCTGATTTCTTGTGAAAAATATGTGCGATGCAACGCTTTTATTCTTTATGGGTACAAAATATTCTTTAAATTCATTTATTACTGTTTCATAATTCTTTGTGTCATTCTCTGATATGGAAAATGTGTTATAAATGTCTATACAAGACTCACCCATGCAGTGTAACAGCAAGGCTACCTGCACCTCATCCGGTTTTTTCATAACTCCGGATGCGATTCTGTATAAGTCGAATCGTTGTTTCCATTTTTTAAAACCTTCTGATGATAGATCAGTTACATTTTCTGGGGGTTTTAATCCCATGATGCCACACGACGACATTGCGTCATTTAATCCAAGCACATCAGCCGACACGTTTTTCTCTTCCGCCATAATTGATGAATTTTCTTATTACTTATTTAATTTCACATAGGTTGCCATCTTTATTTATTAATACGCAGCGTCATGTTGTGTTGTTTGTAAATAAATATAACTGTTTTAGTAAAACCATTTATTTCTAGTCACCATGTTCAAGTCTGTCCATTTTGTTGTCTATCTTCTTAGGCCAAAGCTTCACTACATTCAGCCACAGGTTGGCTCTAAGATAATATATAACTGACATGCGCCTAGATGTTTTGTTTACAATAATGCAATACGAAAAAAATAAAAATTACATAATAATATAATGTACTTACTTTTTTTTGGCTTTATCACTGTGCTCATCACTCGAGTCACGGCAGCAGCGGTAACACCAATTAAACGTAAGGCATCCAGGGCACTGGGTAGCTATTAATACACTCCAACATATGATAATCATACGAGATCGCGAAATGCACGTGAGACGTGCGCGCGAGATGGCGGCCGAAACGGGCGTTTACTTTAGTTCGATGTACAGAGCACCCGGCCGAGCTTTATTATATGGCAGATCTGCGACCAGACCGGGGCCGCTGGCAGAGTCACCCTAATGCATGCGCTTCGACCAATCAGAGCCGACCGCTCAGTGAAACACAATTAGTTTAATTTTTTATTTTGACAAATAAATTACACAGACAAATACAAATAAAAATAAAATAAAATCAAAAATACACAAACAAAACACAATATGAGCGAATATTACTGTTAAACGGACCAATCGCAATAGTAGTTTCTCTGCCAATGTTATCGAGCCATAAAATATTATTCCTCGTCTCGAATTGGTTCGCACAGGATAGACAAGTCCCCTTGGGTTTTTCGAACAATGCACAACGAATAAAATAAAAATTACAAGTTAAATCGAACAATAAAACATAATGTGATATAAAATGCATAAACAAACAAAATATAAAAATAAACTATACGAACAAATCTATTATAAGAAATAGAGTGTGCTTATAGTGTTTTATGTACTTACTATTTTTCGGCGTTCACAGCAGTCACGGCAGCAGCGGGAACACCAACTATACGTATTGATTTGAGATGAGGTAGTAGGCATCCAGGGCACTGGGTAGCGATTAATGAACTTCCAATCTATGATAATCATACGCGATAGCGAAATTCACGCGAGACATGCGCCTAGATGTTTTGTTTACAATAATGCAATACGAACAAAATAAAAATTACAAGTTAAATCAAAGAATGAAATATAATACAACCGTACATAATGAAATATAATGTACTTACTTTTTGTTGGCTTTATCACTGTGCTCAACACTCGAGTCACGGCAGCAGCAGTAACACCAAATATACGTATTGATTTGAGATGAGTTATTAGGCATTAGGGTGGGTCAAAAAAATTTTTTTTCCCAAATCCTTTTGTAATGGTGAAATTATGTTGCCTTACAAGTTCAATTAGAAATATGTAAAATATTATTAATTTATTTTCAGTGTAATAGCCCGCGCATAGGTCCGCCAGTTTGATATAAAGTAATACAATAGTGACAATAGACATCGACACCCTAAACCAACGAAAATAATATTATTTGTAAACAAAATTCATATTATTGTGTTGGTAATGAGAATTAGTGAGATTGTGCTATAATTTTTGTTTTTATAACTTTAAACTTGATCATCACAGGTTTATCGCATAGCCCAGTTGTTTGACTAAACTTTTAGTGTGACAAATATATTATTACAGTACGATACCGCGTTTAATACTCGTAACATTATTTTCTCTTTAATAAATAATGATTTACAATGGAAACTAGAAGACAACGTTATCAGTGTTCTATATTCGGGAGCGTAGAAGACATAAAGATAAAGTCCCCGTGCTTTTTTCTAACAATGCAATACGAATAAAATAAAAATTTCAAGTGAAATAGAACAATAAAACATAATGTGATATAAAATGCATAAACAAACAGAATATCAAAATAAACTATACGAACAAATCTATTATAAGAAATAGAGTGTGCTTATAGTGTTTTTATGTACATGTACTTACTTTTTTCGGCTTTCACAACAGTCACGGCAGCAGCGGGAATACCAACTATAAGTATTGATTTGAGATGAGTTAGTAGGCATCCAGGGCATTTGGTGGCGATTAATGAATTTCAAGCTATGATTATCATACGCGATCGCGAAATGCACGTGAGACGTGCGCACGAGACGGCGGCCATAACGGACGTTCACTTTAGCTCGATGTACCGAGCACCCGTCCGAGCTTTATTATATGGCAGATCTGCGGCCAGACTGGGGCCACTGGCAAAGATTTCCCCCCACGCACTCGCGTCGACCAATCATAGCCCACCGCTTAGTTAGTTATGGGGAATCCGGTTTAATCCCGTCCGCGCTGTTATAGTTGTGATTATTCTGTGATAAATAAGACATATTACAGTCGGCGGAAACATCGTAGTTACCGATTTGATACCATAACGTCTATAATACTTGACATTGTCGGAATCATCAAAACCCCGATGGAGCCATATCACAAAAATTAGAATCGATTAGAACCCAGATGTAACACTTTTTTTAACAGAAGTAAATATCTGTTATTTTTAGAAGAAGTGCGTACGTGCTCTGCGAAAAAAGCAACACTTTGACTTACCTAACTTTGTTCAGTAAATTAGACAATCTATAAGTAAATAGCGACGCGACCAAATCTGAGAGGCAAGTATCTAATAAGAAACAAACAGACACTGTTAAGGCACTCTTTCGCTATTTAATTTGAGACGTGGACCACTTAAGGGTGCGCGTGACGACAATACAACCTTCTGATTAAGCAGTTTACATGCCGAACTGGTCGAACTACTTCACAGCTTCGTCGCCTTAACTTCCCCAAGGTTTTGTTATAAAAATGCTAGCTTTTTGGAGCGTTTTTGGAAATCTGTGCTTATTTACTTATATAGATTGAAATAAAACCTTAAAAAAAAATTTGAATCGTTTATTTAAACTTAAGATTTTTCATCAGATTTTTTCAGTCATGCATTAAAATGTTCATAGTGTAAAAAATATTATTATTATTATTATATTATAATATATGTTACAAAAACAGACCATATTAATTTATTATGTTTTAGCCTAAATTATATTATGTTTTTTTCTGTTTGAATAAATTATTTTTGATTAAACTTTCAGCTACATGCTATTACATCTTCACTATCACTATCACTACATAGTATAAAACAAAGTCGCTTTCTCTGTCCCTATATCCCTATGTATGCTTAAATCTTTAAAACTACGCAACGGATTTTGTTGCGGTTTTTTTTAATAGATAGAGTGATTGAAGAGGAAGGTTTATATTATTATGTATAATAAGATCCATTAATGTGGTGGTAACGGGGTGGGCAGAGGTGAATATGACAAAAGCTATGTATGAAGTGTATGTTTGCTAACATTCTGAAATAGACACGTACGAAGTCGTGGGAAACAGGGTAGGGGTAGAGGTAGGGGTAGGGGTAGAGGTAGGGGTAGGGGTAGAGGTAGGGGTAGGGGTAGAGATAGGGGTAGGGGTAGGAGTAGGAGTAGGGGTAGGGGCAGGAGTAGTGAAGGCAAGCCAACGTTTAGGTAGGACAACGTCTGCCGGGTCCGCTAGTAAATCTATATAAATCAAATTTATATGTGCTGTTCGTTTTTTTAAAGTAAGAGTTTTAATAAGGTTTTTCAAGAATGAAAAACTAGAAATGTTAGCCGGAAAGTGTTTTTTTTTCTATGAGATTATACTCAAGGGAATAAACTTAATATGGGCCCCATAAGAGAAGCAAGTAATTTAATTTCAGTGCACAATTATTTTAGAAATCGTAATATTAAAAACGATTTCTACGAACGGTTTCATATACATTACAATTATTTAGTTTTTATAATGTATTTAAAAATATCAGTTTTCTTCTTCCAGATTCTTTATTAATACCTTATCAGTGCCTCTTCTTCATACTTTTCATCATAAGCAATAAAAACGATCTATTTATTTTGGGTACTTAATCTTCTTCTTACTCAGATATAATATCAGCAAAAAATAGCTTTAAGAGATATTTCATGTAGTCTAATGTTTTAAATGAAAGTTTCACAACACAAATACCTGCATAAATCCTCTTCCACTAGACATTAACGTAAAGTTTTTGTAAAGTGAACACATAATTTTAACGGTATTCGCGAAGTTGTCGAACTTTCTATCCACCTTTTATTTAGGGCAAATTTACCTTTTTCCACTTTGTACTCCCTACTCGAAACCTTATTTATATTTCGTTATTGGAATACTGCGTCATCTTGAACCATAATAGAAGGAAGTGTTGTATTGACTGTTTGTATTTAAAATTGATGCACCAACTACTTCTACAATTACTTCTTCAAAGACTTCAAAGACTTCAAAGCAAAAGGGAACTCCCCAACGAGTGTCACCGGAAAGCTGTATAATGGTCGTGAATTAATGAAAATATTAAATATAAAAAAATAGACTTTGTGTTTTTCACCAACTTTCCACGCCATTTGACCCCCTAATGTCAGTTGTTTTAATAATATTGCATTGAAATCTACGGAAAATTTTCGATTTTTTTCATCGTTTGCTGTATAAACTATAATGGTTACGGAAAATTTACATAGAGCTCAAAATAGACAGACTGGTCTATGTATTATGCTCTGCTAGTCGCGCGCAATCAGGCGGTGGCAAGGTCACATTTCGTCTACTATATGCCAATCTTTTGAATATTTTCACTAGCGCGATACAGGTTTCAGTATTGAGACAGTAGCGAAAACCTTTCACTAGCAATATATACTTAGCTAGGACAATTTTAATACACACAAAATTTTGTAGAAATATTAATTCGATTTGTGGTTATCGAGATTAAGTCAGTCATACAGACAAATGCATTGAGGGTTTCCTTTTATACATTTTCATCATCATCATTTTATTATATCTCTGACGGATTGGACAGCATACGCCTTGACAACTCGCTCGGGCTAACTTTATCCCGACTTTACTCACTTATCCTGTTAAGGTGCAGTAATAGGCACTGAAGAGCAAAATCACCATTTTCAAATGAGTAAATAAGCCTTACGCTAATATAATATATTAATCAGAAAAAAAATTTGGTATCTAGGAACTAATCTATATACCTATATAAAAAGAGAAGTTCCGATTCACTGACCATCAACGCCCAGCCCAAACCCTTGGACCTAGGAAGCTGACATTTTGCACAGAGGTTCCCTTTATTATGTAGCCAAGGAATAAGGAAGGAAATTTCGATATTCAACCCCTAAGGGGGTCAAATGGGGTATGTAAATAACGTTTGTATGTAAAATCCTGCGTGAATCAACTTGAAACTTGGTACAAATATTTTTCAATACATACAATACAATAAATACGTATTTCTGGATTTTTAAAAACAACCCTTAAGTAGAGGTGCAACGGGGTGTATAAGTTTGTATAGGGAAATCGTATTACCTGCGTGTATGAACTTGAAACTTGGTACAAATATTCTTCAAATCAAATAATAAAACACGTATTTTTGTATTTTTAAAAACTATCCTTAAGGAGGGGTGCAACGGGATGTACAAGTTTGTATAGGGAAAACCTATGTGTATCAACTTGAAACTTGGTACAAATATTTTACGAAACAAATATTAAAACACGTATTTTTGGATTTTTAAAAACGACCCTTAAGGAGGGGTGCAACGGGGTGTACAAGTTTGTATAGAGAAATCGTATTGCCTGCGTGTATCAACTTGAAACTTGGTACAAATATTCTTCAAAACAAATAATAAAACACGTATTTTTGGATTTTTAAAAACTACCCTTAAGGAGGGTGCAACGGGGTGTATAAGTTTGTATAGGGAAAGCCTACGTGTATCAACTTGAAACTTGGTACAAATATTCTACAAAACAAATAATAAAACACTTGTTTTTGGATTTTTAAACACGACCCTTAAGGAGGGGTGCAACGGGGTGTAAAAGTTTATATAGGAAAATCGTATTACCTACATGTAGATATCAGCTTGAAACTTGGTACAAATATTCTTCAAAACAAATAATAAAACACGTATTTATGGATTTTCAAAAACAACCCTTAGGGAGGGGTGCAACGGGGTGTAGAAGTTTGTATAGGGAAATCGTATTACCTGTACAAATACTTTTATAGAGAACATAGGGGTTGACCTAAAGGATTTTTAAAACAACCCTTAAGAAATTGTTAAATTGGGCATGGGGAAATATTTTTACGGGACTGGGAAGATATTAATTTATAGCTACCGAATTTATACTTTTGAGACGGGGAATTTACGGGGGTAAAAGATAAAATTAAGGGAAATCTCTGCGTATTTACATATATTACGTCATTATTCCTAATTCTACGCGAACGAAGTCGCGGGCAAAAGCTAGTATCTAATAAAATGACAAAAAATAAATTTATTGTAAATTCACTGAAAAAAAAATTATAAATGAGGTCTATTTTTTATTATTTTTAAGCAAATCTCTTAAAGTATGAATTCAAAATAATATAATTAAAAGAAAAACTTAATATAATTATTTATTTTTTATTAAAAAATAACTATAAAACAATCGTCGCGCACTACAATTTCTCAGTATTACCGGACTATCAGACGTGTTATCCGTAGTACTTTGGGCGCGCCTAATATTGACCTTGAAATGGGTACGTTATGGCTCTTAATGCTCAGCTCCTAAACATAATAGATCCATATTTAATACTCGTAAGCCTTCCTGGTGAATCAATCTATGTAATAGTGATAACCGAAACAAAATTCGTTTAGTATTTTTTGATATGTGAGCTTGTTTGTATGTTTGAAGGTGCTAATCTCAGGACCTACCAGACCGATTTGAAAAACCCTTTTTGTGCTAAATAACCCTATGCTACGACCTGCATCAGTAACCATAATCGTCAACCTAGCATTGCACCATTTTGAAAAATTCTTTCAATATTTAAAAGGTGCATTATTCCAAAATGTATATACTAGCTGACCCGGCAGACGTTGTCCTGCCCAAACGTTGACTTGCCCGCACTACCCCTACCCTTACTCCTAATAATCTTTCACGAAAAGAAAGCTACGATATCCCTGAGTAATATATGCTATATTTCATTTTGTTCGAAGATATCCACGGGCGAAGCCGGGGAGGGAAAGCTAATATTGTATAAACAACCCTCCGTCTTCTATTTTGATAAGACGTGTAACCCATTTAAATAAATCTAAGCATGCATGTAAGTTTCTGTGACGTTTCTTTTAATAAAAGTGGCTCGGGGTTGATTTATGTGTGTTTTGTCTGGCAGAAACAAGATGGCGGACGCAATATCTGCATCAAATTGTTTCATAGTGATTTTACCACAGTTTTTCGCTTTTTCATCTTTTCTTCGTAGAACCGCGGAGAGTTGTTTTCCTTTATTAAAATGCGCAAAACGTTTCGCAGACTCGTCTATAAAGTTAAAGTTTTATTTAAATTCTGTCCAACTACAAAGCGAAAGCAACAACTTTTTTATTATTAGATGCTTTCACAGCCAATGAATTTATTGTTCGTGCATAATGAAAGAAATCTTGCTTATATGACTTCTCTCTAAGAGATGAATAATAAATAAAAATATTCGCTTGTTTTTTAAAGCGAATTCTTCAGGATGGGGATTGAAAAGAGTCCACTCAAAGACCACCCAAACATTTTTCGGCCTGACAAATAACGGCCCAGCAGTTATGGTGATATATAGAGAGATGAGCACTGATTGGGCCAGAAATAATAGAACTGCCCATTTTTAAGCCGCCATTTAATTTAAGACCCTCCCACATTCTTCAACCCTTCTCTTATATACATACCAATATAGACCAATAGGAGCACAAAAAGAAAACGCGATAGCAGAGAGAGAGGGAGATATTAATGTTGCAAGCATAAGAATAATTATTTCCTAAAAACAATAAAATAATAAACTTCTTTATGTGCGTGGCGCGTATAATATATATTTCGTCACTTCTTCCTGTGAGTGTGCTATTTAACTTTATTTTTATCTCGGGTTTACCTGTGTAATATGGCAACTTTACAAAAGTTAGTTATTTATTAACTAGCTTTTCTACTCGGATTTACCTGTGTAATATGGCGACTTTAAAATATTTAATTTGACATCGATTTCAAAATCTAAAATGGCGGCATGTGACATTTATTTAACAATGGACACTATAACCGATTTCGACTAATTTTAGGGTTCTAAATTCGAATTTGACATCGATTTTAACATGACATGACCAGATTTTTAAAAGCTTATATCTCCGCAACCCTAAGTTTTAGATATGTCATGTTTGTACTCAAACTTCATGCGCCGGCGAGATCTAAGTCATTACAGAACCAGATTTTCAAAAGCTTATATCTCCGCAACCCTAAGTGCTAGATATGTCATGTTTGTACTCAAACTTCATGCCCCGGCGAGATCTAAGTCATTACAGAACCAGATTTTCAAATGCTTATATCTCCGCAACCCTAAGTGCTAGATATGTCATGTTTGTACTCAAACTTCATGCCCCGGCGAGATCTAAGTCATTACAGAACCAGATTTTCAAAAGCTTATATCTCCGCAACCCTAAGTGCTAGATATGTCATGTTTGTACTCAAACTTCATGCCCCGGCGAGATCTAAGTCATTACAGAACCAGATTTTCAAAAGCTTATATCTTCGCAACCCTAAGTGTTAGATATGTCATGTTTGTACTCAAACTTCATGCCCCGGCGAGATCTAAGTCATTACAGAACCAGATTTTCAAAAGCTTATATCTCCGCAACCCTAAGTGCTAGATATGTCATGTTTGTACTCAAACTTCATGCCCCGGCGAGATCTAAGTCATTACAGAACCAGATTTTCAAAAGCTTATATCTCCGCAACCCTAAGTGCTAGATATGTCATGTTTGTACTCAAACTTCATGCCCCGGCGAGATCTAAGTCATTACAGAACCAGATTTTCAAAAGCTTATATCTCCGCAACCCTAAGTGCTAGATATGTCATGTTTGTACTCAAACTTCATGCTCCGGCGAGATCTAAAACATGACATATCTAGCACTTAGTTGCTGAGATATAAGCTTTTGAAAATCTGGTTCTGTAATGACTTAGATCTCGCCGGGGCATGAAGTTTGAGTACAAACATGACATATCTAGCACTTAGGGTTGCGGAGATATAAGCTTTTGAAAATCTGGTTCTGTAATGACTTAGATCTCGCCGGGGCATGAAGTTTGAGTACAAACATGACATATCTAACACTTAGGGTTGCGGAGATATAAGCTTTTGAAAATCTGGTTCTGTAATGACTTAGATCTCGCCGGGGCATGAAGTTTGAGTACAAACATGACATATCTAGCACTTAGGGTTGCGGAGATATAAGCTTTTGAAAATCTGGTTCTGTAATGACTTAGATCTCGCCGGGGCATGAAGTTTGAGTACAAACATGACATATCTAGCACTTAGGGTTGCGGAGATATAAGCTTTTGAAAATCTGGTTCTGTAATGACTTAGATCTCGCCGGCGCATGAAGTTTGAGTACAAACATGACATATCTAGCACTTAGGGTTGCGGAGATATAAGCTTTTGAAAATCTGGTTCTGTAATGACTTAGATCTCGCCGGCGCATGAAGTTTGAGTACAAACATGACATATCTAGCACTTAGGGTTGCGGAGATATAAGCTTTTGAAAATCTGGTTCTGTAATGACTTAGATCTCGCCGGGGCATGAAGTTTGAGTACAAACATGACATATCTAGCACTTAGGGTTGCGGAGATATAAGCTTTTGAAAATCTGGTTCTGTAATGACTTAGATCTCGCCGGGGCATGAAGTTTGAGTACAAACATGACATATCTAGCACTTAGGGTTGCGGAGATATAAGCTTTTGAAAATCTGGTTCTGTAATGACTTAGATCTCGCCGGGGCATGAAGTTTTAGTACAAACATGACATATCTAGCACTTAGGGTTGCGGAGATATAAGCTTTTAAAAATCTGGTCATGTCATGTTAAAATCGATGTCAAATTCGAATTTAGAACCCTAAAATTAGTCGAAATCGGTTATAGTGTCTATTTTTAAATAAATGTCACATGCCGCCATCTTGGATTTTAAAATCGATGTCAAATTAAGTATTTCAAAATTGTCATGTTAAACCCGGAATAAAGACTATTTAATAAATAACTTACTTTTGTAAAGTCGTCATATTACACAGCTAAAACCGAGGAGAAAAGCTAGTTAATAAAAAACTAAGTATTTTAAAGTCGCCATATCACACAGGTAAATCCGAGGAGAAAAGCTAGTTAATAAAAAACTGTATTTTAAAGTCGCCATATCACACAGGTAAATCCGAGGAGAAAAGCTAGTTAATAAAAAACTAAGTATTTTAAAGTCGCCACATTACGCAGATAAATCCGAGGAGAAAAGCTAGTAATAAAAAACTAAGTATTTTAAAATCGCCACAGACATTTACATAGGTAAAGCCGTGAGAATGGCTAGATAATAAAGAACGAAGAAAGCATTGTAAATAAATTGCACAAGTTCCCCACGTTCATTCACGTGGAAATATTGTACTGCAACACTGGATCCTTTGATTACAGACCGGTCAATAAAGGTTGGTCTTAGTATGGGCGGAATTTACAAACCGCGCCTTCCTCGACCGGGAAATGTAGAATCCCATTGAAAATAGAAAAAACCGACCATTATGAGACCAAATTGACGTCATTTGGCTATCCTAATGACGTCAGAGGCTGTTGACAGTGAAAGAAAATAAATACACAAAAATAAAATGGTATAGGTATAGTTTGTTTAATAAATATTTATTTTTTAATGTCCTAAATGAAATGAAAAATCTTTAATACAATTATGTCCGGTCACGTGACTGCAAACGGGAAGTGACGTCACTTCCATCTAAATTTTAAATAAATAACCACCGACTATTTACCATATTATAATAACTGTTTGTCAATCTGTCACTGACTAAGTTATTTCTTGTTATTTTATCTAATCTGTGACTATAATTTTGTTGGTTTGCAAGATTTGACGTCATCATCGTTTTCGCAGGGATTTCAAAAATTAAATTAAATTTGTAATGAAAATATAAATATAACATTTTCTATTATTTTATTAGGTATAATAAAACTTACAGCTATAATTTAAATTTCCAAAAAATTTTCAACACCCCTATTGTGTAGACAGATGACTCTTATCTATCTATCATCACGCCTTTCATCCCAAGAGAGGTAGGCCTCTTTCGCTTCTTTTATATTCATCATACCTTTCATACATGCTCGGCGACTGTGTGTACTTTTAATATTTTCATCGATCAATACATTTTTTATATGTTCATTATAAGTACACCTAGATCATCACTTCAGCCATATAAACCTTTTTAGTCAATCTTTCATTGCTTAATTTGTTGGTATTTGTTATATTATCAGGATCATGGAGAGTGTAAATAACACACAGGAACTGGTACAACTTAATATATTAATATAATAAAGAATTACATTTCATGTCGGCCATTCTACCTGAACATTGAGTGACAAGCAATGACAAGTCATAGATAATTATATAACATCTTCCCTTTTTATAAAAGAAAATAAAACTCTATTATGTATCCAAGACCTTTCCCTTCCTTACAAAGAAAACAAAATAAAATACAGTTTTTTTTAAATTCCGGGCCTTGAAAACTTTACAACATAGTCAACACATTAAATCTAAAACATATTATGACAAAATGTCATTGTCACAATATGACAAAGAAATCACATATGCCACACTAATGACATATTAATATTTACATGATATTATAAAAAACATTTTACACAACTGCGGTGAATTAATAATAGATATAGTCTGAACACTGTGGTTTTTTTAAAATACGACCATATCCAGAAGTTTTTTGTACATCTGAAACATTTGGTAAACTACTATTTACGGTATCAGATTTATCACTGATCGTGTTTGTATTAGTAATATTACTATTACCAACAGAATCAGTCAATGCAACAACAGGTTTGAGTATGTGTTCTCTATTTCTACGAAATGTACCCTGAGGGGACTGCACTGTATATGTACGAGGCTCTGGACCAGACTGAGAAACAATACCTGGAACCCATACGTTGTGTGGCTTGTGTTTGAAATAAACATTGTCACCTGGTGATAAATTAGATAAGCTTTTACTGTGCTGATTGTAATAAAACGTTGAATAATTCTTAAGCTTTTCAATGTTAGTTTTTAATCTATCTAAATCAACAAGCTTAGGCTTTAATTGGCTATCACAAACTGGTAGTTTAGTTCTAAAATTCCTCGACATAGATAGCTGTGCTGGAGAAAAGCCAGTTTTTTTCGGCGTATTTCTATATTGCAACAGAGCTAAATATGGATCTGTATTATCGGTATTACATTTCTTTAACATATTTTTAATAGTACCTATTGCTCGTTCGACCATTCCGTTAGATCGACTTAAGTATGGACTCGAAGTAACATGCTCAATATTCCATTCCTGAATAAAAGTATGGAATTCTTTACTGTTAAACGGAGGACCATTGTCTGAGATCATGATATTAGGTATTCCGTGTCTAGAAAAAATTGATTTTAAATGTGTAACTACTATATTTGAAGCAAATCCTGTATTGAGTAATGCTATCTCTACATATTTTGAAAAATAATCCACTACTAGTAGATATTTTGTATTATTATGTTCAAAAATATCTACACCCACTTTATGCCATGGTAAAAGTTTGTAATCGTGGTGTTCAATAGGCTGTTTAGTGTTATTTCTACGGTAAGTTAAACAAATAGTGCATTGATTGACAAACTTTTCAATATCGTTATTGATATGTGGCCAATACACTAAACTTTTAGCTAAACGTATGCAGCTGTTTATTCCTTGATGTCCTTCGTGAATTGTTTTTAAGACACTTTCACGCATTGACTCGGGAATAACAATACTATTCGATTTGAATAAAATATTACTGATTACATGTAACTGATCTTTAATAGAAAAGTAAGACTTAACAGACTGACAAACAGAATTTTTGTGTTCTGGCCAACCATTTCGACAATAGTTAATTATCTGAGTTAACACTTGATCACAAAGAGTTGACTGTTCGATCTCCTTAAGTTTCTTTTCACTGACTGAAAGACTAGATATAATCAAATTGATATGAAGATCAATATCATTTTCTAGATCAGTTAATGTATTATCAAGTAATGCTGCACGTGACAAAGTATCCGCAATATACAGATATCGTCCAGGTTTGTATATAACATTTAAGTCATATGGTTGTAGACGTAACATTATCCGTTGTAGTCGAGCTGGAATATCATATAGTGCTCTTTTGAAAAGTGTTATAAGTGGCTTATGATCCGTTTCTACTGTAATCTGCCTACCATATACGTACTGATGAAACTTAACACAACCATATAAGACTGCTAAGAGTTCTTTCTCTATCTGCGAATAATTCTGCTGACACTTACTCAAAGAGGCTGAGGCATATGCTAACGGCTGCTTTTCATGTGACAAAACTGCTCCCATTGCGTCTTTTGATGCATCTACGGACAAAGTTATTTCTTTATTAGGGTCGTAATATGTCAAAACCGGGGCTGAAGAGATTAATTTTTTAACATTATTAAACTCCTTTTCATGATCATCAGTCCAATACCAAGCATTGCTCTTTGACAGTAGTGTCCTTAAATGACTAATCTCTTGAGATAAGTTTTTTATGTATGGACCTAAATAATTAACCATTCCCATAAACCTTTGTAGTTCAGTGACAGACTTTGGAGAAGGCATTTTACAAATAGCATCAACTTTTGACTCATCAACACTAACTCCGTCTCTGTGAAATATGTGACCTAAATATTTCACTGAATGCTGACAAAATACTGATTTGTCTTTATTAAATTTTAGATTTATTTCCCGTGCTCTGTCTAGGACTTTTTTGAGACGTTCGTTATGTTCATCAAGAGTTTTACCATAAATAAGGAAATCGTCCATCATTATTTTGATTCCTTCTACTTCTTTAAATTGTTTCACCATCTGACTGTGAAAAATTTCTGGCGCGGAACTAACACCAAATGGAAGTCTTGTATACCTATAACGACCATATGGAGTAATAAAAGTGCAGAGTCTCGAAGACTCTTCAGTCAACTTCAACATCCAAAAACCCTTATTTGCATCCAAAGTTGTAAAATATTGTGCACCTACAAGTTCAGACTTAATTTCATCGAGGGTCGGAAATTGATAGTGTGGTCTCATAATAGCTTTATTGAGCTTGCGAGGATCAATACAAAGTCTCAATTTACCATTCTTTTTAGACGTAATTACAATAGAACTTACCCATTCGGTTGGTTCCTCGACTCGCTTTATTACCCCTGCCTTTTCCATTCCATCAAGTTCTTCTTTGAGAGCTTTTTGGAGCTGAAATGGAACACGACGACATGCATCCACAGATGGATTTGCATCTGGCTTGACAACAAGTTCGCACTCATAATCCTTAATACAGCCTAAACCTTCAAAGAGATCTAACTGTTCATTTACCAAATTTTGGCTTGAAAACTAACAGTATTAACTTTCATGATTAGGTTGAGTATCTTACATGTGTCCCTACCTAGTATATTCTTACAGTCTAGATCAACAATATGAAAATTTATATTACAAGTGTCATTTTTGTGCTTGACCGTAAGCATGCATTCACCAACTGTAGGAATTATCTCACCACTGAAAGTAGATAAATTAAATCGGCTTTTGTGTAATACCTTACTTGATACATTCAATTTATTAAAAGCATTTATCGATAGAATATTGGTGTCTGCCCCCGTGTCAAGTAGAAAATTGACATTCTTATTATTAATGAAAAGTTCTGTGTTCCATGACTGATCTCTAGTACTACTAATATTACCAATATCATTAACACAGAATATAGATCCTAGAAACAAATGTTCATCATTTATCTGACTGTTTTGCTCATTGGCTGGGACTTCTTCCTCTTCAATCATCTTCACCGACTTCTGTCTACACACGTTCGAAAAATGGTTCATCTTGTAACATTTTCCACACTGCTTTCCCATTGCAGGACATTTATCGTGTGTATGAATCCGTCCACATCTCCCACAAGTCCCTTTTGCTCGCGGACGAGATGACGATGATGATGTTCGGTATGATGACTGAGACTGACGACTTTTTATTTGGCCCACAAAATTATTATTATGTTCCAAAACTTTGGCTTGTTGTCGTGTCAATTCAATATTTTTGGCTAGTCTTATAGCATCATCCAGCGTCTCCGGCTTTTCAGAGAGTATTCTTTCTTTAATATATTGGTTCTGAGAATTTAAGTTCCAACTAAAAATGTCTCTCACCAGATTATCTCTTATTTCTTTGAAATCACATTGACTGGCAATATTCTTGAGATCCGTCACATACTCATCTATGTTCTCATTTTCTCCCTGTCTACGATTAAAGAGCTTATGGCGCTCCATCGTAATATTAATCTTAGGCAGAAAGTGCTGTTCAAAATGTTTTAGAAGGTCAGCAAACGTGATAATATCTATATCTACGTTAAACGAGTAAAATATAGTAAGAGCGTCCGTACCAATCATGTGGAGAAGTATAGCGACCTTGCGCTGGTCGGACTCATTCTCTAGATTATTTGCTCGGAGATATATTTTCAGTGATGTCGACCAGTTTCTCCATGTAGTTGGCATGTTATTAGATCTAGTGTCTAGTGCCTTTATTTGGCCCATGCTTATACCAGAAGAATACGAAGTTGAGGGCGACGCCTTAAGCGACGGTGAATCTGTATTCCCGTTCGACATTTTTAATTTATTCTGACACCATGTTATATTATCAGGATCATGGAGAGTGTAAATAACACACAGGAACTGGTACAACTTAATATATTAATATAATAAAGAATTACATTTCATGTCGGCCATTCTACCTGAACATTGAGTGACAAGCAATGACAAGTCATAGATAATTATCTATGACTTGTCATTGCTTGTCACAATTATATAACAGTATTATTTATCTCTAAACCAAAATCTAAAAATTATACGATTATTTTTTAATAATAAAACTCAAAACAAGCCCTTGTCAATTCCACGACCTTTGAAAACCCGCGATTAACAAAAATATTGCAAAGTAATTCAACGTAACGAGAACATTATGTGGTGAACAAGGCGTGTTCCAGAATAATACAGGAGTTGTAAGTAACAAAGAGAAACTTTCAAAATAGTGTCGCTACATATTTTAGTAAGAGAGGTAGGTGCCTGTCGAACTCGATGTACGTAAGAACAGAACTAAAGACTAGTTCACATTGACTTTCATTCAAATAACTTTCAAGTAAAAGACAGCTCGAAGCTTTCCATTTCAAATACGGCCATAAAAGTCGTGTCGAGTTTTGTATGTGAATATTAATAGATATACGTTTTTATCTATTTATCTATCTATCATCACGCCTTTCATCCCAAGAGGGGTAGGCAGAGACAATCGAATGCCATTTGTTACGATTCTGACATACATGTACTTTTAATATTTCCATCGATCAATACATTTTTTTATATGTTCAATAAAAATACACCTAGATCGTCCTTTGCACTGAAAATACTGATTTTCTTTTACTTCAGCCACTTAGTCAATCTTTCATCCTTCAATCTTTCAACGTGTCCAAACCAGCGTAAACTTCTTTAATTCATTTTCACTCCGCATTCTTCTCTAATTACATCGTTACAATTACGTTTTTATATTCAGAAAATTTGAAGAGCTGAATTGGGATTTGGGCTGTTCGATGGAATTAATTAGGAACCTATGATCATCAGTGCAAACATAGATAATATTGAATAGATCTTCTTAGATGTTTACTTAATTTTGTATCCTAATTACAGTGCACAATGTTTGAAGTCGGTACACTTTAAAAAATGATTTTTATAATTAGTTGCTTAGAATCTTCATTACAATTTAAATGTGAACACATCTTAATTCGCAGGATTGCGCTCTTTCAAGCTTACTTACTTATAGGGTAAAGAAGGAGAAACTGGCCTGAGATTTCAGGAAATAGACCTCACTTATCTACGTGTAGTTGAGATGAAATTTATATGACGATTATTCCTGACCTTTTTCGTAGTGGGTTAGTTTTTTTGATTGGTTTTTTATGGGTTTATAGTGAACCTAATGGTGTAATTATTAGAATATTATAATATGTTATGCAACTTAGGTAATTATGTGTTTTTAGGACCAATTATTGATTGAAGGCAATGTTAAAAGTACACACAATTGCCGAGCATGCATGAAAGGTATGATGAATATACAAGAAGTGAAAGAGGTATGTCAGGATCGTAGTAAATGGCATTGTCTCTGCCTACCCCTATTATGATAAAAGGCGTAATTATAGATAGATAGATAGAAAAAAACAAGTGAGCCTTACAGTAGTCGCATATGATTTGTAACATCTGACATCTCACCTTGGTAATAAGCAACATTAACATTATATCCTGAAAACATTAACACTTTATACACAACACTGTAGGTTAAGCGAACAGCTGATGCGTTATCCTTCTCTATGGCTGACGATACCAACCTCTCGGAAAATGGGTTGGTACCATCTGACGGCCAACTCTACCACCGCGCGCGCTCATTCCTGTTACACACTTCGTCCCTTTTCACGAAATCCCTTCCACAGATTGCAGGAAAGCGAGAGGAAAGATGTTACACATCACAAAGTAGGTAGGTATTCTTTGACAAACCCTATAGCATTCCAATTAAAGCTGTCGAGGTTCGTGCCAAAGCGAGTCCTATTCATTAGTAGCTGTTCTTCGCGAACGTAATAAGCAGAATTCAAACCACGATCCTAGAATTCCTAAACGGAAAACAATTTGCAATCAGACGATTCTCTACTGAATAAATTAAAAGTCGCCAGAGAAAATTAGAGATTTACAAATTATTTACATTCTTTATTGTAATGACAATATTCAGAGCCGTGTTTATTTCAAAACTTCACGTTTTTGGTTAATTTTGAAGTATTTGTTATACTGACCGACGGCAAGTAGGTATAATTTTGAAATAATAATTCTGAATTAAGGAATAACGAAAAAAAAGTTAATTGTACTTTTCTTTTTTCTTTTTATTTTTAAGGTTTTTTTTAGATTTAATTTGTATTGTAGATACTTACTGTTGTATATTTAATAAGAAATAAATATGAAAATATAATATAATAAAAACAAATCCTTTTTTTCTTTCTTCACGGCTTACCTTACAGCTCCTTCCAGGGTACCCAGCGGAAGACCAAGTTAGCCGATGGTATTTGTGAGGCTATACCTAGCGAGTGGCCAGTTATGTTGAGGTATATTTAGATGGTGTGGTTTGTTGGATTATGTACATAAGTTTTTTAATTATAGTATAGTAAGTAAGTACCTATTTTTTTATACATATATATTGCATTTTTAATTATTTTTTTTGCATAATCTTTTTATTATGTAGAGAGATTTGAATAAAATTTGATATAGAATTATGTAAGTTATTTTCTTGTATAAATGATTTAGCAAAAGATGTCATGGGCATAAATATGATAAAATTTCAGTAGAAGCTGTATATCTTGTATCAAAGTGAACCCCAAAATAAAAGATTGACTGACAGGAAATCGAATTTTCAGAATGTCACTGTTTGGGGCCAAATAAACCGATTTTATTTGTTTACTTTCACTCCTAGAAAGTTGTATTTAGATCAATTTTTAAAATATTATGTAGCTGGCCATACAGAGACAGGTTTAAAATATAAGAACAGTTCCATTATTATAATGTTTCGAAACCCTGGTTCAATGTGGACCAATGTATCTAAAATCTCCCTTTCTAATCATGTTGCGCGTCACCGAAGTGTATAAGATTAAGCATAGTTAAGTTTATTTATTTATTTATTTATTATAAACAGCCCAACAACACCTACGTCCACACATATGCATTGTACATTTTTGTAACTTAGTAGACGCAGTGTCAATTATAGGGCCTATTAACATTTTTATAACAACAACACAACATTGATAAGAAAAAAAAGTAATTGAATAATAATAATAACACAAAAAATACAATAATAATAATTTACACAAAAACAATTTCTAAACTAATAACTAAGAACACTCAAAAAAATCAAATTTTCCAATCGTGGTTTGGAAAGTGGCCCGAGAACCAAACACATCTAAGTCGTGTCGCTTATGCATCTTGTTATACTGTCCGACCATACGGTTAAGAGGAGAGACCAGACCGAGGTATATGGAGGTGTGCAGTTTTTTTTTTATATAATGTGTTGGACATTCATTAAATTAAATTTTCATTGGCTCGCATCTCAGAATAAGAGAGCGCGCTCGAATTAAATTTCATTGAAGTAAAGATTGTAACAAATAACAAAGAGAATATAACCACTACGTTACAAAGAATTTTAAAATTACTGACTGATACTATTTATTTATTTATTCATTCAATTGATTCATTCTGTCACACAGAAACATTGATGAATCATATTTCTGATAACGTCACCGTCATTTTAAACAGACTTATATTTCAAACCCCACCTGTAACAAATACGTAATGTATTAAATGAATCATGGTCGTATGGATCACTATTTTAAAGACACCAAAGAACCATTAGTTTTTAATCTTAAATTCTCTCGAGACGATGAAATAGTTTTGCTCAAACGGTTTGATGGTGAATGTTTGACGCTAGTTTATACAAACATGCGCGTTTGCTATGATTTTTAAAGTACTACGTTTGACAACACTATAAAACGGAAAATGTTGACTCAAACATTCCATCAAGCATTCCGTCAAACTGTTTGATTGTCTTGGGGAGCTTATCGCGCCCTCTATGAATATGATGTGGTACTACAACATCATGCCTGTAGACTTGACTCAGTGTACCGAATGAATTCTCTTTTATAACAAAAGATGGCAGTGAATTAAAAGTGAAATGTTATCGTGGCAACCTTATTATTATAATCATTCAGTTAATATTTCTTATAATGAAATATTAAATTATATTTTAAATAAAAATAATAGTAGTTTATGATACGGGATCATAATAGGGGTAATTTTCGCCTCATTTTTTAATAGCATCCACGAGTGTTTTAATTCCAAGTTATGTGCCCGTTCATACACTACTTTATCTAATCCCATGCAATAGTACATTACAAATTGATACAAGATATTTTTCTTAATCGACAAATTGGTGGTAAACCGCGGTTACCTTCCTACTGCGCATTAGTGCGCATGCGCGTTAACTGTCAAGTAACTCGGACATGCTCGTGTAGATATTTTCCTAGAGTTTAATGTGGCTGTATAAAAAAAATCCTCTGCCCTTTCTGCATTTAAAAAAAAAACAAAATATTACGATATCGTTTTTGTATGAAAACTTTGATACTAGAATACATTATAGTATCGAAGTTTGACATATTACAGAAGCGTGTAAATAAAACATATCATTATGAAGTATAATTCGATTTTGTAATAGAGACTTTACGATATAAGAGTAGATAAACATAATTATATACCTTTTCAATTATTTTTAGCAAATAGTATAATTATATTTTTATTCAAACTTTCATCCTTTTCTTATGTAATATATAGGATCTGAAAGCAAAATAATAAAAAGGGGTCTAGGGTAAGATTTAAGAATCATGACATCTACTTTTCAATGAAAGAACTTTTTGGAAAGGTTAGCCTGTAAGGGCTGAAACCTCTGAAAATTCACTTAGTTCACACTAAAATTCATAGATGGCGTTTGTAAGAAAAAAATGAAATAAGCAATAACAAAACATTTTTATTCCCGCGGATTTCGTACCCAAAGTCCCAAAATAGATAAAATTAATCTAATATATAAAAATAAATACTTGTTTGTTCGTATTTTTGTTACTGTTGGTACCATTAGGTATAGAATGGTATACGAGGAAGTTTATAGGCTATATAACATTACGCTACGTCCTTTGGGAGCGGAGCAGTAACCAATGTCAATGTTCCATTGTTCCTAATTGGGTGACCATGTAATATTAAAATTAATTATTAATTAAAGGATAAAATGGGTTCCAGAGGTTCCCACGAGCATTACTCTTGAGGATCAAAAGCATGTTTAACCAACTTGAAATTTATTTTGGGCATATTCTGGCATAGTCCTCTTCATAATAAACACGATCCCAGAGGTCCTATCGTCTTCCAGGGTTTCGCACTTAGGGTTCCTCTCGAGGTTTGGACGCAATTTTGACCAACTTCCCGATTAGTGACAACCCTAAAATTTGCATATCCTAGCATCGTCCCCTTCAAGAAAAACCGGGTCTCAGAGGTTCTTTCGAGGGGGCACGGTTTCATACTACGGTGGGCATACTCCTTTGTAAGTTTGGATGTAGGGGGTAAATATCTGAAACTACTAATCCGATTCTGAAAATTCATAGGCTATATTTTATTTCATTCGAAAATATCCTCGGTCGAAGCCGGGTGGAAAAAGCTAGTAGGTACCTTATATTTTAATTAATTCGTCCGTTGGTCTGTCCGTCCGTCTGCTTACAACTCTGCCATATTTCCATCGGTTCTTATAAAGAAACTTACAGTCATGACATATCGTTACATTGGAAAGCTCTGTTTACATTATGTTTTCACGCACCCTATCAAATATGGTATCCTTTTCTAGGTCTTCAGAAATGTAGACTTATTCGTGAAATATAGCTCATATTTGTTATTTATAAAGTTTATTTATTATTTCGTTTATTTATTATTTTGCAAGTTTTTGAACTAAATCCATAAAAATAATTGTGCGTCGGTGGCCGAGTGGTCAAGGCGTCTGGTAAATAACTAGTCGGACCTCGCTTCGATCCCGGCCATGTGTTTTTTTTCTTCACGGATTGCCTTACAGCTCCTGAAATATAATTAAATACTTATGTAGGTAGGTACATAATCCGATAAACCACATTTGCAGACCTTTTCCATCTAAATATACCTCAACAGAACTGGCCACTCGTTAGGTGTAGCCTTCGATTAATGTAAAAGAAACATGCACACCGCGCGAAAGGGACAAAAGCGCGAGAAGACGAACAAAAGAGCTGGACGAAGAGCAGCGTATGCGATTGGGCAGAGCGTATGCTACGTGGCACTCTGAGCGGTTGTGTCACTGTATCTATTTCTTTTATATTGATTCTAGAAGAGACAGATTTTGTCTTCCGCTGGATACCCTTAACACGGTTTCCGTATTGAAAAAACAAAAAGAAATCTATATAGAATATCTAGAAGGATGCTGAAAAATAATTCTGTAGAACACAGCTGTTTCAAATCTCTTACAATTAATTATTTCGTTATTGCAGAAAATCAGAAGGCTATATTCTCGGCGACCTCATAGAGTTTAGGTACTTTGACCATTTAGGAACGGAAAATTGCTTTCCAATACTTAAATTGTTACTTACACAACTTTATACACAAATTTCCACTGGTAATGTCTTTTTAAAGTTCACAAGTATCGTCGGGAATGTCAATAAACGACGGAACAAGTTTATAGATGTTAAATGTTTTTGTTTACAAAATAGAGTTTTCTTTATCTAAACTACAGGTTTCTTCAGGTTTTTACAAAATTCTTTCAGACAGCTAGTGGCTGGAAAATATCCCGGGACATGAAATTAATATAAATATTTTTACTAATTATTCTATTAATTTCGTTTAAAATTTGTATATCACGGTAATTTTTTCTCTGTACTATATTGCTATAGATTTGAAAGGACTATGCCTAATTTTGTATGGAGGCCGTGCCAAGAAAATAAACTTTATTAGTGTTAGTTGACACGTATGTCAAATGAAAGGCCATATTATATAGATATTTTTTTTATAATGACACGTGGCTAAAAAGGTTATTGAGCTTAGAATTTCAGGAACAAAAATATTAGGAAAACTTCAACTTGAATCTATCGAACCAAGATGTATCTGTTACACTGATATATTTTTATTATAACACTACATTTAAAATACAATACAATTTAAATAAGTAAATAAAGTAAAAAAAGTGGAGTTTACACGAATTTTCTTGATGGTGAGCATTTGTACTGAGCCGAACTAAATTCCTACATCCTAGTATGGCGGCACACTGCGTCGATAGATGTCGCATCGTTACTGTCTCACAATATTGAAATAAATTGAATCCTGTATCGCGCCATTGAAAATATTTAATAGATTGTCATATATACAACTTTCCAGCGATTCCTTTTACTCACAGTCGCTGGACTGGATTGTTGTGTGTATTGCCATTTATATAATAGCAAATTTTGAAAAAGGTCTTCCAAAAAAAAATACTGTGTATATACTGACCGCCTCCGCACAGTAGCAATAAAACAGTGTCAACATTTCGCGCGCTTGCCAAATTTGTACTCTCACAAAATTTCTCCTGAGAAAAGTCTAGCGTACGTTGTTACGACCACTTTCAGTAAAATATCTTGTAAAATCTATTGAAAATTAATTCAACTTTTAATAAACTAGCATTAAACATTTAAACCCGAATTTGTTTATTAAAAAACACGTGGAAATTTTTGAAGTGTTTCTTTAAGCATTTTGAGTGATTTTGGTAGGGGAAATTCTTATGGGTTCGTATCACCGCGTCACCGACATGCTATGTTATATTAGAACATAGAATATCTTTATTTTATTTTTGGTGATAGTTTTCCAAGTTAGTCGGATATTTTTGCATAAGTTACCGAGTGGACATGTGGACTACGTGATCCATCCCCAACTCGGTCATGTACTGGTGTTGAATGGAAAAAGATACAAAAGATCTGTCCACCAACAAGCGTAATAGCAAGCAATTTTTGACATAAATAAAAAGCTGAATCACTCTTTGCATGGAATGACAGCTACTTTACTAAAATTTATTTTCACGATAGTAAAACCGCGTACTTAGTTTAAAAATAACTTAATAATTAATCAAATTCTGTGTCGCAGCAACAACTCAGCGCTCAAGTAAATAAAACATGTCAATAACAACCACTATTTATCTGTACGCGTTGCAATAAAATACGTAGAATCGGTGTCAACACAGAACGCCTGCCAAATTTCCACTTGTGTTAAAAATTCCCACTCCCCTACCATTTGCGAGTTTTTGTGTATATGCAGTTTTGTTGAGTTATTGTATTCGCTTTTGCTTTGTATATGAAAGTGCATGGACGGAGATATTTTTGCTATGCGAATTGTGAGGAACTAACTTTGTGATCAATTGATCAACCTTAGGTCCATTAAGCGAAACGTGAAAAAATTTATGTGTGTGCGTCGGTAGCCGAGTGGTATTAACTAGACATACCGGGTTCTATCCGAACAATAGGTTTTTTAATTAAAAAAATATATACATTATCCAACAAACCAAGAGGCTTTTCCATCTAAATATACCTCAACAGAACTGGTCACTCGTTAAGTATAGCCTCGCAAATACCATCGGCTAAACGACGTTTCGGGAGCTGTAAGGTAACCCGTGAAGAAAGAAAAAAAGAAAGATGTTCTGCTAGCTTAATTTTATTTAAATCTTCTAAATTGATTGTCTATTTAGTATTAATATTAGAAAGAGAGATATATAAAAGGTTATTATTACAAAATGACGGTCAAAGATACAACTGAGAAATACCTTAAGCATTACGTAATTTTGATAAATTTGCGAAAATGACACAATATTATTGGAAAAGATTCCAAGACTTGTTAACATTATTTTGAGTATTTTATCAAGAGCATAAAATACTGAATATATTTACTGTATCATGTTATTTTTGTGGCGGTCAGCACATACCTAACTCACAATATAAACGCGCCATAAGGCGGCGTCAATTCAGTCACGGTCAAGTAACGCATTCGTAAACGCTGTCCCAAGACAGACGGCCCGCGTACGGATAATGTTGTTCTCAAAGGATCCAAATCATCCGTCGCTATCTCGAGTGTCGTAGTTTGAAGCTGCACCCTTTTGTTGTTCTCCTGAACAAACATGAACCACGAAAATACATCATCTGCAACGGAATCCTTCTTTCATTCCGTCAGGAACCACTTCTTGCATTTTTATCATTGATTTCATGAGTTATGTAGTTATAGCGATATTTGTACCCTGGTTTTATTGGTTTCATCTTTAGGTAATCATAATAATTTAAAAAAATCTAGAGAATTATTTGTACTTACCTCAAAAAGTCAAAACTCAACTTTTTACCAGTTTTGTTAAATACGCGGCTTTAATAAAAATAAATTGGAAATTGTTCTTTTCATAAACTTCGTAGATAAATGATGGACTTACTTTCTACATACTACTTTTGGCTGTGGACCGCCATGATTTACCACGACTGCTCTGTCAAGAGCACTACGACTGAGAAGAAGAAGAAGACTACTTTTAAATTTTCTCATTACATAGGTAATAGTGGTGTAGAAATAATAAAAAAAAAAATTTTGGTCCTGGAGAAGTATAATATTAAATTTCGATAGCTTTATTACCGCTGCGTGCCCTGGGACCATAACACGGTTTCGGGAGCTGTATGGCAACCAGTGAAGAAAGAAAAAATATATTACTCAGAATATAGAACAAACCATGCTGAATAGTGTCCTGTGTCCAAAAAATACACATTAATAAAAAATAACACCTATTCTATGTGCTTATTATTTTTTCTTGTATTGTATTTTTATTAAGACACAACAACCGGGTACACTATTTTAGTGTATTATTTTTAGCCGCAGTTTGAAGAGTTTATACGGATTCTGGTTATTTACTAAATTATAAATAAATAAAAATATAATGAAGAAAAGTAATTTACGCTGTTTTGAACACGTTGAAAGAATGAAGGATAAAAGATTGACAACAAAAGTCTATATTACTGAAGTGAAAGGAAATGCTGGCAGAGGACGACCTAGGTGTACTTTTATTAAACATATAAAAAGTAGGTGTACACAATCGCCGAGCATGTATGATGAAAATAAAAGAAGCGAAAGATGTATATCAGGATCGTAACAAAAGCATTCGATTGTATCTGCCTATCCCTCTTGGGATAAAAGGCGTGATGATAAATAGATAGATAGTTATTTAAATTCAAATTTAAAATAATCAATATGAAACCATGCATTATCTCCTATTTTTGGTACAGAAATCTAAAAATGGAAAATACTCAATCGACCTAATCACGCTTCTAACCCCAAAATCACATTTCCAATCAGAATACCTAATATTTGATCCGAATGCAGCGCGGTCCAAAATTGACTGCATTTGACACGATGCGGCTTCTAGCTAACACTCCTAAACGTGTCAGCTTTCATACATTGAATTGAGGTCGGACGGAAATGAAAACGCGTGTTGGGTTGCCAAAATTGTAAACAGGTTTAACGTACCTACATAAAATATGTAAATGTTTGTCTGTATATGATCTTTGTAATCGAAAAAGTTGAAATCTTGCGTTCATTTTGAACAGTCACGGAAACTTAACCATCACGCTCGGGTCCGTCGGTGACGCTGACGCACACATATTTTTGACTCGTTGAGCGATTTTTGTTAGGGGAAAATCTTATGGATTCGCGACCGACATGCTCTCGGCACAAATGCCGACCATGGATTGCCCGGTCCGAGTATGCTCGACCCGAGAATCTCCGGGGAGGGATTCGGGCATTTTTGACTGCGCATTTCTGGTCCGGTCCGAGATTTTTATTTAATTGAAAATTTCTTTAACCCTGCATTGGTCACCCTCTAAAAGAAACGTATCTGGTACTTTTACGTTAAAAAAATACAACGTTGTAATTTCAAAAGATAATTTCAAATAATCAAGATTGGGTAAGAATTATCTTTTCTATAATCAATAAAATTATTAAAATAAATGTATTTTTAAACTAAAATGACATCTTTGAGTATAATTGAGACAAAACAAAAATATAACTATTCAGCTTAAAGTACGCGGAAGCTCGAAAAATTGGCGTTACCCATTCTTCAGAAATGTTTGATTTTATACAAGCGGATACGGAAGACCCAGCTAAAGACCAAGTCTCCCTCTTTTAGCCGATAGTGATTTGTGAGACTATACCTAACGAGTCAAGTTCTGTTCATATTTAGATGGTAAAGCCTCTAAGTGTGGTTTGTCGGATTAGGTATGTACATAGGTTTTTAATTATAAATGGCCGGGATCCGGGATTAAACCCGCGTAGTCTGCCTAGTTACTACCAGACGTTTCAACCAACCATTTGGCCACAAAAAGGCCTAAGTGCTATAGGATTTTATTTTATTCGAAATACACGTGCGAAATATTTCGTGTTCCTATATTATTTGAACATTCTTAACATTTAATACAAGTTTAGAAATATTGTAGCAATTTGTTAGAAGGATAAAATGTAATAGTGGCCTCGAGTGGACACAGTAGATAACGGTCGAGTTATGACCTACGACAGAAAATGTTGTACTCTGACAATAAGTATTCCCCGAAACTTATATCAATATTTTGATTTCACAAAAAAATATCTTTATTTAATGTTAAGTCGTAACAGTTTTTGGAACAAAGCTCCTTATCGTACGTTACACTCCAGACACTTGTTGAATAAGAGCTAGGCCGAAATATGTGTAAGACTTGGACCGTCACGACACTCTTGCTATATAGGCTTAGACAAGGTGTAACTAACTACGTGACCTTAAGAAAATGTCCTTCACTTAGACGAAAATGTTTTTGTCTGGTATATAATTTTTAGCCGTAAACAGATTCTCGTGATATGTCTGTGAGATAATGTCGATAAATTATGATATCCTTTAAAAAACAAGTCGTTAACATCGGTACATATTTCATCGAGAAATTAAGAAAAAAATACTTATAAACTCTTTTTTAAAATTCCTGCAAAACCAGATAAACTGAATTTATAAGAAAAAAATGGGACCAATCCGGAAGAACTATCTGACGACTAAAAAAAAACATTTTTTTCGAAGTCGGTTAAAAATACAGAAAATCTATGTGCAAAAATGAGTCTGCGATATCATTAGGGATTTTAATGCACCGAATTTCTAAAAATATATTAATTAGGTACTCAAGATTTTAAATAAATTGTAGCCTAATTTTTATTATAATTTATATAGGTAAGTCTATGGATATCATTGAAGGTATATATCTATTATAATAAACAAAGTCTTCAACTCAATATAAAACATAACAAATGACCAAGAAAGATATTTAATATAGATCACATTAAAATAAAGCACCTCCAAAGTCTTTGTTTAGTAGAAAATGTTCGAGCCTTGCCAATTATTTAAAATTAATGGGTACCCATCAACTACCCAATTAGTTCAACTTTAGAGCTATAGAAAATTTTGTTTATCTAAAAGACTATTACTGTTTTTGGTTTACATTCTTAAACGGTTTCAATTACTGTATAGTCAACACTGGCAGCTAAGCAATAAAACAAATCTATAATTTAGGCAGCAAACAGTGGCCACATTTTGATCCGTCATATACCAATGGGTTTTATAATTAAAAACTTATGTACATAATCCGACAAACCACAATTAGAGGCTTTTCCATCTCAATATACCTCAACAGAACTGGCCACTCGGTAGGTATAGCCTCACAAATGCCATCGGCTAAAAGAGGAACTGGGTTGCCTGGGGCCGATACCACGGTTTCGGGAGCCGTAAGACAACCCGTGCAGACATAAAAAAACAAAATTGTCTTTAAAAAGTTTTTCTTTCTTCACGGGTTTCCTTGCAACTCCCGAAACCCTATTACGGTCTCAGGGTACCCAGCGGAAGACCAAGTCTTCCTCTTTAAACGGCTGGTCTTTCTTCTATCAAAATGGAGCAACGATTCGAGGTGATTTTTTGCACAGAGGCGATGGAGGGTTAGAGAGTAACATATTTTTATTATATTTCTTTAAGAAAATTCTGCGGAAAAGTGGAATACGATATTGATTTCGTGTCAATTTGCTTAAGAAATCCAAAGTAACGTAGGTATAGAATCTTTGAAATATTGACTGAAATAGTTTCAGAGATAGTAAGCAACATGACAAATTCACCTAGAAAACAAAACGTAACACTCTGATAAATTATTCACACACACAAAGTAGGAACTTTTGGAAAAGGGACGAATACCGTCGGGGTTCTATGTGTGGAATTTATTGGACACCTTCAGTTTCAATTTTCGCGTGTCAAGAAGATGGCATCATTCCACGGGGAACAGACTTGGCCTTTATAAATTGGAGGTGCAAATGTTTGGCACTGCGCCAGTTTTATTAAGGTCTTGACGAAAAAATATAGCCAACGCTATTAAGCTGAACGGCAAGATATTCAGATCACTTGGCAATGAAATTAATTACTAGATAATTATAAAACCAAGTATGTATGCCGCATGCTTGATTTTCTCCAGAATAATTAAACGCCTTCCACTGTACCCTTAAGGGTACAGCCAAGGGTACACAGGAAAATAACCGCATTTTCACTGGAAGGTTTATATCAGTGAGTTTGAAAAGATTTGATATATTTTGAAAACAATAATATTTTTCCTCCTTGACGATTCTAAAAAAAGTTCGTTAAATTACATACCTTGCGATGTGGCCAGATATACTAGTAACAGTGTCCACTTTTTGCCAGTTGTCCATCAGAACAGGTTGCTGCACTTAATGAATCTCAATGTGTCACTTCTTTATTAGACGTAAAATATGTATTATTTTTAGAAGAAGTGCAGTTGCCGGCTTTACGTGCCATCCGAAGCACGATGAGTCGATTAAAGCACATATTCTCAAACAAATCTGGTGCTTAGTATTTTTGGAACGAGTTAGTATTGAACCCGGGACCTCCCTCGAGTCCTTTATTTTGTATTTATAGTAAGTAAATGTAAAAAGGGTTAAAATTGAGGTTTAAAATGGGTTGCTAAAGGTGGTTAAGGGCCATTAGAGAGTTATTTCTGTTCACTCGGGAACATCTAAATAAAATATCATGAAAATTGTAAAATTTTCATCAATTTTTACTTTAATTTCTCGTGTATTTTAAGTTATAATATTGAAAATAATTGTGCTAGAATAATGGAAATTTTACAATACGAAATTTTATACTATAGGAAAACGGGAAAAAAGTTATCCCAGCGTATGCTATCTAATCCTTTAGAGATATAACAAAAATAAAACAAAGTTTTTAAGGCATCTGTATTTGACCTTTTCATGCAAAAACTACTGAACGGATTTTGAATCCGTTTTCACGAGTAATATAGGTTCATTCACGAGAAAGGTTTTCGAGTATTAAACATGGACCTATCACTTTTAGGAGCTGAGCATTAACAGTATAAGTGAATCAGGTCGGGAACAAAGTTATCCCTAGCGAGTTTTCATGACGTATGCTGTCTAATCTTTCAGAGATATAACAAAATGATGTAGAAAAGAATTGTGTAGAATAAAATTACTTACAAAAAGTTTGCAGTAGCATTTACCTAACTCCAATAGATAAGTAGTTACAGGCGTATTTACGTAGGTATTCAAATTGTTTGATATTTAATATTATGAATGCGAAAGTTGTTTATTCTTCTTTCACGCTAAAACAGAGAAACGAATCGGCGTGATTTTTGCACATAGAAAGTTGAAAAGCCAGAGAATGCATGCATGGGCTATGTTTTATCTTTGATGAATATATTTTCTCATTCAGTCTCATAAATTGTCCGTCGCATTCATCAACGCTGTCGTTGCACTCGTACGCCACTATGTGAAATCATAAATAGGTGTGTTGTCTACAGTTAGCGTCTTTCGTGAACGCAAAATTAGGGTAGATATATTTACTGTGGTTAGGGTCTGCACATACCTTGTAAATAACGCTGAAAAAAAATTGCGAAAGTCTTGGTTGATCAGCTGTTTTTTTGAGGTTATTCTCGGTTGTTGTATTTCGGATTGTTTATATATTTAAACAATGCCATTTTTGGGTACTGCTTTTTCAACAATTAGAACCAAGGAGAAAATAATACGAATGCAAGTTTGAAAACCGAATCCCGGTTTAATTTAACAAAACAACAAGTGCGTGGTACTCAGGGTCCCTCACAGTAACAATGCGTGTAGAGTTATTGTTATAGTGTAATGTTTACTTGCTTTGTTTAGCAAACAACCGGAGGGAATGCTCCTTTTGAAGTAATATAACAATGATCAATCTTCGTAACTTGAAACTTTATAATCTCCCGTCACTCGACCGCATTGTCCTCACGATGCCTCGTCCTTAGGGCTCAATTACATGTTCAAATTAGATCTAAAATATTTTTAAGGGCCTGACCGTCTGTCCATCAGTCCGATCATCTGTTCTTCACAGTCTTTAGCTTCTATCTATCTATCATCTATCATCACGTCTTTCATCACAAGTGGAGTAGGAAGAGACAATCGAATGCCATTTGTTACGATGTTGACGTACCTCTTTCGCTTCTTTTATATTCATCATACCTTTCATACATGCTCGGCAATTGTGTTCACTTTTAATATTTCCATCGATCAATACATTTTTTATATGTTCAATAAAAGTTTATCTAGGTCGTCTTCTGCCAGCATTTCTTTTCATTGCATCTTTTTAATCAATCTTTCATCCTTCATTCTTTCAACGTAAACGACAGCATCATCTTTCACTCCACATTCTTTTCTAATGACATCATTCCGGATGCTGTCAATACGCTTTGACAAAGCACATTGACCTCTAGCTTCTAAACGAAATTATATACATAGGCACTTGAAATTCACACATAATACCTATAAATGTTAAGACGTCTGGTATTAACTAGGCGAACTAGGGTTCAATCCCGGCCATGTACCAATGTATTTTTATAGTTAAAAACGTATGTACTATCAAATGCAGGATTGGAAGGACACCTTAAAGGCTATATTCGCTTGTACATTAAACATTTCACTTTGTTTCCTTTCTAATGCCACCAATCACATAAAAACTCAATGACATTTAATATGTTAATCACAACCAATCAAATCAAATCTTGATCAAATAACATAACTTGATAATTTATTTACGCAAAATCAACCCTAGTAACATTAATTTTAGATTTAGTACCTATTAAGTAAATAAATAATATTTTTAAGATAGGTATTGAAAACACAATTTCTCTCTTTTTATTTCGATACAATATTAATTAATAAGGAAATGCATTAAAGTGTTGGAGAATCTTTTTTTTGTGTATATCCACTAATGCTCTTGATAGTACATAATCCGACAAACACTTAGAGATTTTTCCATCTAAATATACCTCAACAGAACTGGCCCCTCGTTAGGTATAGCCTCACAAATACCATCGGCTAAACGAGGGAGACATTGTGGTCGTTTCGGAAGCCGTAAGGTAATTCACGAAATATAAAAAAGTTTTAACAGCACTGAAACATGGTAGGTCTATGTTTAATACTCGTAAACCTTCCCGGTGAATTAACCAATTCCGGTAAATCAACCATTCCGAGTGAAAATCGCAAAAATATCCGTTCAATAGTTTTTATTTATTTATTTATTTATTTAATGAGGCACAATACTTTGTAATCGATAAACACTTTTATAAGTATCACTGTAAGGTTCAATTTAACTTGACTTGCAGATATTATACTTTAATAAAAATAAAATCAATCAAATAAAACCAAATCCACGTTTGTATGCTTTCTGTGTAGAAAGAAAGAGAAAAGGGCACAGACAGACAAATGATTTTTGTATTCCTACATACCTAGTTGTAGAATGTTGACCCGAGACTAAGTTAAATAAAATAAACAAAACTAAATATTTTTTCTAAAACATAAAAAAACAATTTAGAGTCTATTATTTTATTTTTAATTTATTGTATTTTACGCCGGTCTAAACAAAGGGTTAAGATTACTTCTAAACAAGTTCGCTTATGAAATATTCCTTGGTAAGAGAAACATTAATTTGGTTAACATTCTGTTAGCTCCAAATAGATTACAAAGTCAAGATTCTAACACGACTTTTGGCTTTCAATTCAATTTGTCAACAATGTTAAAGTTATTTTCTTCTCAATTCAATTTTTTTTACAATAATAAGAAACAACATAATTAAATGGTCATAGTCTAAGAAGTCAACTAAAGAATATAACAATATTACCCAAATTATGGTATTTATGGAGAATAAATAATAATGATATCATACATATATATATATATATATATATATATAAACGAAAAATAACCGTTCCGGGAGCAGTGAAGATATAAAAAAATAAAAAAACAGGTTCTCAGTAGAAGATTCCCGCATTTGAACCTCAGGTCGACGTTGTATCAAATTCAAATTCAAATTCGAAGCCACTGTTCACATTTTAAAAATTAAAATAAAAATAAGAAATAAAATCTTTAGAAAACTTCAAGGATATTGTATAGTATTTTCAGAAGCAGGTGTTAGCAACCATAACAATAACACTGAAATAGTTTCTCTATTCGAAAGAAAACTGTATGGTATTTTGTATGAACCTACAAAAATTTCTACTTCTAAATTTGACATGTAAAGGATTGTACAGAAAAACATCAGAATAGTGCCGCAGTAGTGTCGTTGATTGTCAACGACACTACCGGTAGTGTGGCTGGTAGTGTCGTCTACAATAAAGGGGATAATCAGGTAACGAAGTCACATTTTGGTATTTTTTAAAATAATACTTTTTAGAAAACAAAACAGGTGGCAAGCTTGTTGCTGCACTTAATGAATCAAGATGTGTCTGTCACTTCTTTAACAGTCGTAATCTCCTGTTATAATTAGAAAAAATATTACTATTTTATTATAGTCCCGCACTAAATTGTTGTACCTAATAATTTTATTACTTAAAACACAGAAAAACCTTTTGTTAAATAAATATGTCCGAGTAGAAGAGAATTTAGTGCACAGAAGTGTGTCGGCTTTGTATCGGATACAGGCGCTTTACACTTTGTGTAGTTAGTTGACCATATCCCAACAAATAGAAAAAAAAATTATCCTTTAAATTTTGTATTAATACAACCAATTACAACAGAATGAAATAACGTCTTTTCAAACATATATATGATTTCTTCGACGAGGATTTTTTCTACTATGAAAACAAGTACTATTTTATCCCATTCAATCGCTTTGTTCACTTTTAGTTGCAATATAAACTTTTTTAAACTAAATTATGCACTGTGTCGATCTGGAATAATGTAGCTTCACAACTGAACCTTCATAACATACACAATATGCTCATGACTAATTTATCTTCGTGTAGGCAGAGACATAATTAATGTATCGACTCGCCACGTGTTTTCACGCATGCTCTTCTATTTCGGTACTCTTTATTTCCCTTTCTTTTAAAATGTCACAAAGTATATTATCTAGAACGTCCACGATCAAGTCTTCCATTCACATCTCTTCTATAATTATATACCTTTAGTAACTCTTGTCATCCATTCTTTCCATAATGTCCAAACGTATGCGCAATATTAATTATCAGTAATTGTTATCTATTATTTTGAAAAGTAAAGAAGACGATAACAGAAATATTACCGGGAGCAATTTCTATTGAATCACTGGGAAATGGTCTTCTAAAACGCAGGTGATACGACAATAACAGTAAAACAAAACCATGACGTTCCTCTCAGTGCATCTGACGTGGATTTTCTGGTGCACCGCAAATTGGCTTTATACTGTCTCCATACTTTATGGAATTGGATTACGTTATAAAGATACAGACAATAGCGTAGACAACTAAGCTATTTATTTTTCCTTTGAGACCCGTTTAGATGCAGTGCTTTTTTCTTTCTTATCTATGCTACCCGGCTTCCGATACAATGAAATATTATACCGAGAAAAAGCTTGTATCACTCTACAATCCCCAACTATATCTATCACGTAATTGCCTTTTAAAAAAAAGTGTACCGACTTCAAAAATTATGCACTGAAATTGTAATTTCCGAAAAATAAACAAAACAAGTGTGCCTATAAAATTTGAAGAGTTCTCGATTTCTTCAGGATCACATCATCAGATACTGACCTGATGACCATGGGACCACCTGGAACGTATACCCTTTCAAACAAAAAGAAAATTTCCAAATCGGTTCAGGCGTCTTCAAGTAATCGTGGAACATACATAAAAAAAAATCCGACGAATTGAGAACCTCCTCCTTATTTTGAAGTCGGTTAAAAAGAGGGAATAACAAACACAATTCGGCGAATATAAAAGTTGTTCTCGACTTATAAGCACGCTAGCGGACAGACAGATACAGAGACGTTGCTTTTTATAATGTGTAGGAACATTTATTTAATTTATTTTTAAACAAAGAGCAGAATCTATAAGTTTGTTTGTTTGTTTGTTTGTTTGTTTGAACGCGCTAATCTCTGGAACTAAAAGTTGGATTTGAAGATTTATTTTTGCCTTTGATTCTTGAGGAAGGCTATTTAACATCACGCTAGGACCCATAGGAGCGAAGCAGTAACCATTAACGCGGGTGCAACCGCAAGCTTTGCTAGAATAAATATCCACTTTACAGGCATAGAGTAAGTAGCAATCACTATGTTCTTTAATAAGAGGGGTAAAATGAAATCAAATTAGGGATGAAAGGTACTGCCAACCTAACAACATCGTACTGTGGATTGGTATAGACATATTTGCTATCTCTGTCATCTGTATATGACGTGAAAGAGATGGCGATACGACGCCATTAATATTGGCTCATTTTTCCTAGCCCAATTTTTTTGTTCTAAGTTGCGCCAGCCTGGTTATCAGTCCCATTGTTGGCAATAATTCAGATATACTTTTACAACGTAGCATTTGAACTTATGCATGCATACATAACTATTTAAAACTAGCTATCCGCCCCGGCTTCGCCCGTGAAGCTTATATTTACTTTCATCCTCTATTATGGTCTTAGTTCATACAAAAAATCCATAGAAAAAAGCACTTTCAGTTTTTACAGAATTACATACCGACTGAAGAAATTGTTTAAATCGGTCCAGCTGTTCTCAAGTGATGAGCTTACCAACGAACAGCATTTTTTTCTTCTTCACGGGTTGTCTTACAGCCAAGTCTCCCTGTTTAGCCGATTTGTGAGGCTATACTTAATGAGTGGCCAGTTCTGTTGAGGTATATTTAGATTGAAAAGCCTCTAAGTGTGGTTTGTCGGATTATGTAAATAAGATTGGTACATGGTTTTATTTATATAGATTATAATTAACATTTCTATTTAATGAGTGCATTTGAAAGTACTTCATCGCAGAGTGCACTACAAACATCAAAGGCTTATTCCACAACAGCCAGTAGCAATGAGTCAAAAAGAGGATAGAGTATGACCTGAGCTTTGTTTTTAAGAGTGCTCATTAGAGGTTTTTTACGTTTTAACTCTAGCTGGATGTTACACTAGGAAGTGGTATTCAGACTTGCCATGATATTTTATCTGTGTTTCTTTTTTAGACATAAATGGTGTTCTATGTTAATTTCCTGTTTTACCTACCTACTTTTTCAACTATTCATATAAACACATATTTTTGACTTTAGTTTGATTTTCGTGTTATTTAAAAGTTCATTGTTATATTTTTAAGTTTAAGTTCTCTAATTTTGTATTTTAATTTAAGATTTAAAAACTTTTTTTAGAACATTAAGTAATTAATTTATTACGGATCATTCAAATAAAAATAATAAAATATTTGAGTATATGGTATGATTGCCTGCACGTAGAAAAGGTTCCAATTTTTCTGTAGGTATTAGGTGAAAATGAAGATTAAAATTATTATGTCCTTTCCTTCTTCCAGAGAACCCTGCTACCGGCTCTAGTATGGCCAGGGGTATTCATGCACTTCTTCCTAATTTAGCTGAAGATACATTCTGAGGCTACCTACCTAAAGAGTAGCTAGTTCTTAGTTATTTTAAGATCTAAATAAGAGAAATAAATTTATTTTTCAAAAACCCATTGCTTTTAAAGATGACGTTGTAAATCCCTGCGGCCTCCGACGCACGTCAAATTTTCTAAAGTATTTCTAGCAAACCTTACAAAAAAGCCGCTATTACAAACTTTAATATCCATAGCACCCTTAACAAGCACTAACTCCCCTCGTACCTACTGTACCTACTAGCATCTAATCGCGTGGCCCTGTGAACATTTACGAAGTGGCTTTTAAAACATCAAAGACCGCCCCGACATCATCTGCTCGAGGGGATGAGAAAATTATTTATTAGTCAGCTAGAGAATATTGCTTCCGACATCAGCGAGACCATAAATTGCACTTTCATAAATAACACATGATGAGGGGTATGGGAGTAATCAGTGCTAAAGGATGAAGGACTTTTTTGTTAGCTAATTTGAATTGGATTACTGTGATCATTACTAGAAGAATAAAGTATTTACGTCTTTGCTAGTCTGTTACACAATCCACATAAATAATTCAAACTCAGGTTAAAATAGTACACTAACATAAAGTACCCCGTTGTTGTATTTCTTGATAAAAAGATATTATGTATAAGAAAAATAATAAGAACATAGAAATTTGTAGGTGTTATTTTTTATTAATATTATTCTGTCTCTTGATAATAAGGAAATATCCCAAAATTGATAAATCATGTGCATGCATGCGTATCCTGGTTTGTTCTGGTATTCAAGGTATACCTTGAAAAATAAAGCAAGCGTCTCTCCTTTCTTCATATCTTTTACTTTGTACTCAAACAGAGCAACGGAATGACATTATTTTTTTTGCAATAAATACATTTCTATTACCCGAAGTACATGTTACAAATTGAGAGATACATTAAATAAGTAAAAGAGTTTTTTTTAAATTATTATTTTATTTTATTTACCTATTTAACAATAATAAAAAAAAAACAATTTACGTTTAGTGATAAAAGTGAGTGATTGTCGTAAGTACCTCTTCAAGAGTCCATGGAAACATCAATGTATTATTATTAATATTACATGTTATTGCTTATATTACATTTCAAATGTGGCCCAGTTGTGTTTTGGATAACGTCGTTCAAAATACATCGGACTGTAAGTTTCATAAAGTATAATTAGATAAAGTATAGCATTATTTAGCTCGAAAAAAATTGGCCCTTTAACTTAAAACATAATAAAAATAAACAAAATTATTTTGAACCATGGAAATATTTTTATAGCAATTTAACATTGAGTTTAGTTCAATGATATTTAAATTCGAACAGGTCCGAACTTGACTTATTTATTTAACTGCTTGGCTAGCACGACGCGTGAGATTTTGTAAGTATACGGGTGTAGATACAATCTCTGTTTGAAAGAGAAAGAGATAATGCCCCATAGAGACAAAGCTGGACAAAAAGACGTGTTTTGGTGATGCTGCTTTTTGTCCTGCTTTGATTATATGGGACATTATGATTGTCTAACAGAGATTTTATTTACGTAGAGAGATTTTCTCTAGGCCTGCCATGCTCGCACGACTGAACTATCTAAAATGTATTTTTAAATATAAAATATTACTTCAGTACACATTTCCTTACCTTCGCGAGAACTCTTCGCGATACTTCCAAATATATCTATAAATTGCTGAGACAACACATCAACTATAGTTTTGTTACCAAACCACATATCTAAAGCGCCTTTTTCAACCGAACGTTTAAGATTCGGTCTTTGATCCAATAATGTTTTCATTATTTTATTATAACTTCGCATTTCTACACTAACTAAAAATATTACAAATATAAATAATGTCTTAGCTAACGACATTTCGGTAGACTATTCGGTTTTACAATTACAAAGGACAGTGTCACACATGTGATCAAAATGAAAGCAAATAAATCGGAAGTTAGTGATTGTTGAAAAAAAACATAAATTGTAAACAATTGTGGCTAACGTGGAGACAATTCAAGTGTGTTTCACTCAAAACGCATTTTCATAATGAATTTTCTGTTATACGAAATTAGTCAAAAATGGATGGCGAATTTAAAAAGTGTTATACACACTGTTCCGATTACATAAAGTCAAAAAATTGCTGAACCGAAGAGTGTATAATATAGGTTAATAACAATAAATAATATGTATTCTTTTATAATTATTTTGTAAGGTATCGAGAAAAGCTGCTGTAGCGGTCAGCACATACCTAACCCACAATATAAACGCGCCATAAGGTGGCGTCAAGTCAATCACGGCCAAGTAACGCATTCGTAAACGCTGTCCCAAGACAGACGGTCCGCGTACGGATAATGTAGATCTCAAAGGATCCAAATCATTAGTCGCTATCTCGAGTATCGTAGTGGAACACGCAAAATACATCATCTGCAACAGACTACTTCTTTCATTTCATCGGGGACCACTTACATTGGTGATCCCGATCCTACACGCCGCGCAATCACTCTTACATTGGTGACCCCAAAACAAAACAAGCGGTAACAAGCTATTAGAAATTCGACGTATTAGCATTTTATGTTAAAATACTCTAATTTATGTACCTATACCAAATGTATAGCGCTATTTACAAAATGTACTAATGACTCCAAGGCCAGCTCCCCATAGTATTAATTGTTCATGGTGTATGCTGTCTAATCCATCAAAGATATAACAAAATCATGTAAAAAAGAATTGTGTAAAATGAAATTATCCACATAAAAGTCCGCGGTAGATAAGTAGTTATAAGCGTATTTACATAAGTATCGCTAGTATACTATACTAGTATATACGATAGATTGATAGTATTGATGTAATGCAAAAAACCGCATCAAAAGCGGTCCAGCAGTTTTAGAGAAAAATTGTTAACAGGCATACAAACTAACAAACATGCAAAGATTGTTTACAAAATAATACAAGTCTAGAGAAATTTAAAATTTAAAAATTCACAAATAAATTGCAGATGCTATTTCGTACCTTCATGATTCGAGTTGAGTGCGGACGCTTGCTGAATACAATAACATTTCAGACATAATATTTTCTTCCATTAAGTATTCAATACGGACCCGTTAGCCCCGATGCAGCTGATAAGTATTAGCGAAAGTGTTTTGTTACCAAAATTGCTTGTATACCCTTGCTAGCATAACAGTGTAGAAAGAATATATCTATGTAGACAAAATCTCTGTTAGAAAGAGAAAGATATAATTTCATGTAGTGACAAAGCAGGAAAAGAGTAGCGTCGCGGAAAACGGTCCTTTTTGTTTTCTTTATCTCTATGGGACATTATCTCTTTCTAATTGAGTTTTTGTCTTCTTATTCTTCTTACTTTATTATGGCTCTATTAGATGATCGATGGTTTGAAAATGTCAAGTATTATGGACGTTACAATAACAATAGATTATTAATCGGTAGCTAAGATGTTCCCGCCGACTGTGATAATGTACGCGTGGACGGGATTAAATCGGATTCGCCATCATGTCACAACGGGGCCCATGCGTTGTCCGCCATGACATGACGTTGAATCGAGATTTTGTTTACGTACCGAGAATCTTTCTACATCGGCATGCTCGCACGGCAGGAGCAGTTATGTAGAGAAAAGTACAAACTGCACCAGATAAGTGGATCATGCCGAGAGTTAGTAGTGGGAAGGATGCCTATATAAAATTGTATGGATCATTATTAGCGGTTAAAAAACGTCCATGTTTAATACTATACCGAACATAGGTGTCCGTGTGGAAAAGAGGTTGAGCAATTTGGAACTCATAGACTTTCCTGCATAAAAAGTGCAGGCAGGCATTCTCGCCACAGCTCCCTCAATGATACAATCAAAAGGGCTCTTGCGTCAATAGACGTCCCTGCTCTCCTAAAGCCAACGGAAATAATCCGGGAAGACGGCAAGAGACCCGATGGAATGACTCTCATTCCCTGGGAGCGAGGCCGGGCTCTTGTATGGGATGCTACGTGCGTGGACACATTAGCCCCGTCTCATCTCAGGGAAACAGCAATCAAAGCGAGAGCTGCGGCGCAAATATAGTTCAGTTATTGAAACCTACGTGTCGTTTAGTGTAGAAACTCTATGTCCATGGGGTTCAAATGCCAAAAAGTTTATTAAATATATATCCCCTCGACTAATCATCTGTTCTGGTGACAAGAGGGCTGGCTCCTTCCTCGCTCAACAAATCAACGGGGAAATGCAGCCATTATTCTTGCCACTATTCCACGCGGACCTGGTTTATTTAGTTATTTTTAATGTTTAGATTCGATTTAAGGTTTTTATATTGTTATGTGTAAATTAGACAGAATCAATTAATTATTTAATTATTTTTTTTATATACCTTCAATTGAAACAAAATCTGTTCATTAGTTTCGAAGACAGACAGACAGACAGACACGGCGGTAAAAATACTCTTTCAAAATAGTATAAAACACTTCATACTAGTAGCAAATTAAAATACTTATATTTTTTAACAAAATAATTTATTACTTGAAATCATAATACAGAACTGAATAAATATATAAAGGTAAATTTAAATTGAAACCAATTAAATTATTCCTCTTGTCACATTTGTGAATTAAAATAATTTGTTGTCGCATATTATTTGCCTTTTGATGATCATTTAATATTTTATTCATATTGTATCGTACCTACTATAATAGCCAACGCTCTTTGTTTTGACTTTCCAAGTAATTATTTCATTTTTTAACACGTGGCACTCGCTTTGATCCTGAAACAGATAAACAAATACAGAAACATTTGAAAAAGTCCAGTGGAAGGAAAGTATCTTAAATTATTTTATATACTCTTATATCGTAAAGTCTCTATTACAAAATCGAATTATACTTCATAATGATATGTTTTACATACACGCGTCTGTAATAGTGTGTCAAACTTTGATACTGTAATGTGTTACAGTAAGTACCGAAGTTTTCATACAAAAACGATATCGTAATGTTTTGTTTTTTTTTAATGCAGAAAGGGCAGAGGATATGTGTTATACAGCCACATTAAACTCTATGAAAATATGGATACACCCATGTGCGAGTCACTTCACAGTTAACGCGCATGCGCAGTAGGTAGGTAACCGCGGTTTGCCGCTAATTTGTCGATTAGGAAAAATATCTTGGTTAAATTTGTATTGTATTATTGCATGGGGTTAGATAAAGTAGTGTAAGAACGGGCACATAACTTGGAATTAAAACACTCGTGGATGTTATTAAAAAATTCGGCTGCGCCTCATTTTTAAAAATTACACTTGTGTTTTAAGAGGATGTATAGAGCTAAATGCGAGTTTTATGATGCGTAAAAGTACATGATCTACTGCAGTGACCATAATCAAAAAAATATACGATATTCTTGAGGTTATGCGTTATTAAGATACTGTGTTCAAAACATAATACAACTATATTGATTCGATAGAAAAAAATCACGAATGTACCTCTAAAAAAATATTTTACTGTCTAGAAACAGTACTAAAATGCATGCAATGATTCTGATTTTTTGACAGATTTTTTATCTAGAAATATACTATCGTAATACTGTTCTATTTTTAATCAAATTTTCAGCAAGTTCCTTTATTCTCATTTTCGAGATTTTATGTACGCACTGCACGCGTGTGTGCGTAAGCGCTCGTGTACCGACAGTACCGGCTGCAGCCTGATGCTATATTATTAGTGGCAGCCACGTCGTTTGGTGTGTATGTGTACCCGCGTGGGGGTGGTGCCATCTCTCAAGGTCTTTGGCTCTATCCAGCGTCTTAATTACTTACCCCTATTATGAACCCGTTTCATAAACTACTATTTCTTTATTCACGGGTTGCTTTACAGCTTCCGAAATCGTGTTACGGTCTCAGGGTACCCAGGGCAAGGTCTCCCTCTTTTAGTCGATGGCATTTGTGAGGCTATACCTAACGAGTGGCTAGTTCTGTTGAGGTATATTTAGATAGAAAATCTTTACTAGCTTTTATTGAAAGGAACATTGCCTTATTTTTAAAATTTAATAAAACTGCATTAAAAAATTATAGATTAGATTTTATGGTTTAAAATTCCCTATCATTGACCTAATCGATCGGTTAATAAAATATAGGTGATTATCACATTTTATCAGGTTCGATTCCCATATAAGGCATATAAATTTTACTCAAAGGCAATGTTTCCTTTGAGTAAAATTTGCTTTCCGTCTACTACCAGTCCTAAAATTCCTCCCGGTATACAATCAATTAAAGAAAAAATCCCGGCCAGAAATGCGCAGCCAACAATGCCCGACCCAGGCATACGTGAGAGCATGAATTCCTGCCCGGGCAATCCATGGTCTTGTGGCGAAAACATGTCGCGAATCCATAAGATTTCCCCCAATGAAAACCAAGTTTTCACTTTAAAAAAAATGTAGATAATGTTATAAATGCTCAAATTTGTTTTTGTTTATTTGTTTGTCTTTCTATCACGTCAAAACTGATTAACGGATGTGCCTGATATTTTGGAGGTCATAAGGGTGATAGGCTTCGTTTTATTCCGGGAAAATTTCTTATTCTTAAAAAAGAAACAGATTGAATATAACAATAAAAAATACATTACCACTATCCACATTGAAGTCTACGATTCGATCAATAGCAGATGATCCAACATTCCATAATTCTCTTGCTATCAAATTCATAATAGTTTTGTTAGAAAATATAAGGTCAACTGCTCTACCAGCAATCGCATTTGATGTTTTATCTTCAGGATTATCCATTCTTTGTTCTAATAGTCTGTTATAATCCTCTGATGTTTTAAATGAGTTTGTATGCAACATGCACAAATCTAATACTAGGTATACAGTTAAAGACAACGCAACTGTTCTTCGTGACATTCTGACTGATATTGAGTCCTCAGACATTTCAATTGTTGCTGCTACTATACTTCTACGAACTCATTATTTCCTGGTAATCGTGTGTTTGTTTGAGGAAACTTGAGAGTTGTAAGTTGGTCAGCTTAGTTTCAATGGACATCATCACTCACGTAACTTCTAATGTTCACTTCATTCTTTGAAGAAAGAACATGATATCATTTGCAGTTTACCCTTTATATTTCAATAATCATTATTATTCGTGTAACTGTATTAATAGTAGTTTATGATACGGGATCATAATAGGGGTAATTAAAACACAAGTGGAATTTTTTAATAGCATCCACGAGTGTTTTAATTCCAAGTTATGTGCCCGTTCATACACTACTTTATCTAATCCCATGCAATAGTACAAAATAAATAGAACCAAGATATTTTTCTTAATCGACAAATTGGCGGCCAATCTCGGTTACCTACTTTCTGCGCATGCGCGTTAACTGTCAAGTGACTCCCACATGGGAGTGTCCATATTTTCATAGAGTTTAATGTGGCTGCATAACACATATCCTTTACCCTTTCTGCATTAAAAAAAAACAACATTACGATATCGTTTATGTATGAAAACTTCGGTACTATAATACATTATAGTATCGAAGTTTGACATATTAGAGACGCGTGTATGTAAAACATATCATTATAAAGTATAATTCGACTTTGTAATAGAAATTTTACGATATAAGAGTAGATAAAGTATATTATGTGAGTATTTAGTAATTGGGCCTATAATGGTTTTTACAGCAGTTTTACGGTTCCAGGGTACCCAACGGAAGACCACGTCTCCCTCATTTAGCCGATGGTATTTGTGAGGCTATACCTATGAGTGGCCAGTGCTGTTAAGGTATGTTTAGATGGAAAGCCTGTAAGTATGGTTTGTCGGATTATGTACATATGTTTTTAATTAAAAAACCCATTGGTACATGGCCGGGATCCGGGATCGAACCCGTGGTCTGTCTTGTTAATACCAGACGTCTTAACCACTCTAACAGATTATTATAACGTTTAATTAATGCATACAATGACTTTCCTGATATAAATTTGTAAAGTTGTATAAACTTTTGTAATTATGTTCGATTGTATAATATGGACTTCACAGAGCTAGATATTCACTTAAGGCTTCACATCACAGCGAAACGAACTCAGTTTTACGCGCGACTTATTTTGTCCATATCTCTTTTGAAATAATATGTGAGCGAGATGGATCACTATTAGATCGATAACATAACCAAGGATAAGATAAGATAGACCGAGATTCACGTACCAGAAACATGAGAATGTAAGCTTTCTCAACTAAACCTGTATTGCCATAATACACGAAACGGACTTCCGTTGTATGAGTCTTATACATTATATTATTAGGAAAAGTAAAATATAGTTAATGTTTTCTTAAAACATATACAATAATGAATATATTTAAAGAATTTGAGTCGCAAACTCGGTTAAAAATAAGTGAAAAATTTAGAACTATCAGGAATTTGCAATACCTATGTGTAACTGATTTTGAAATTTTTATTTCCTACTTAACATTGTTAATATATCAATGTTTAGAAAGAAATTTTAATTTTAAACTTAAAATACATCGTTATTGCGTAAATTACATATAGCTGCAGCATATAAATCAAACTTTATGAGGCGGGTTCTTAAGATTTATTGTTTTATCATTAAACTTAAAGTGACAACATAGATAGAATTTCTAAGAATGAAAAAATAATTTCTTACCAAAGCGAAATTAAGGTAAACATTTACTTCAAAAATGATCATCCTAAAAATACAGAGATAAAGTATAAAATCCCATGATCCCGTAAACAAAGCGTTATCGCGGAGTCTCAGGCTGCGGATAGGGAATTGAAGATTTAACAAAATTAAAAGACTTCTAGCACCTTAGATACCATTGAAATATTGTAACCATGATCTTTTGGCATTTGTTCTACTTTAGTCTGACCAAGTAGGTACTTACCCTGTTCCTAATAGTTTATAGTCCTTTTTAAATGAACTTCAAAAGTTCTCAAAACATCAAAACTCAATTCGTCGGAATATTTTTTTTTATGTATGTCCCCCGATTACTTGAAGACGCCTGGACGGACCTATTTAGTTTTTTTTTCTTTTGTTTGAAAGGTCATGGTCATCAGGTCAGGATCTGATGATGGGATCCTTGAGAAATCGAGAACTCTTTAAATTTTATAGACACACTTGAAGCGATTTGGGTTTTTCTGTTTTATAGTGACTTGTGCATTTGCTTTCGGAAAGCACACTTTTCAGTGCATAATTTTTGAAGTCGGTATTCATTTTTTTAAAAGTAAAAGGCAAATTATACTTTCTTAAAACTACTGTGTGATCACTATCATAAACTACGTTTAAACAAAATAAATGTTTAATTTTTAAATTGTTTAATTATTGTCTCAAAATGTGTTTCGAGTAACTTACAGTTCTTAATGTTACAGTAAAAAGAGTTTGGTGTAGAAACTCTAGCTCCGTGGGGTTCAAATGCTAAAAGTCTCGACTGATCATTTCTTCTGGTGACAAGAGGGCTGGCTCATTCTTCGCTCAACAAATCAGCATCGCGATTCAGCGGAGAAATACAGCCACGAATCAACACGGACCTGGTTTATTTAGTTATTTTTAATGTTTAGATTAGATTTAAAGTTTTTAAATTGTTATGTGTAAATCGATAAATACATTTTTTATATGTTACTTACAGTAGAAGTAGGAAAATTTATAGGCCAGTCTGTGTAAATTTTTTGGACCAAAATCACGATACAGCAAACGAAGATATGTAAAAAATCGGAAATATTCCGTAGAATTCAATGCACTATTTTTAAAACAACTGACATTAGGGGAACTTATAGAAAATGGCGGCCAAAGTTGGTTAAAAACACTTTATTTCGTTTTTAAAAAAAAATAGGCTTTGTTTTAAAAAGGTTAATACACAACTAATTAATTAATTGCAACTATTAAAGAAAATCTTAAGCATAGACACGATTATAAAAAGTCACGGGTTTATGAGTTATAGGAATTAAAAAAAACCACTTTTTTTTCGAAAAATCAAATTTCTGCAAGTTCTTTTTAATATTTTTAAAATTTGAAAATACGCTCTTTTTTGGCTTGTCAAGAGCTACATTTTCACTATTTTTCGGTTTCAAAAATTTTTTTTTCAAAGAGGTACGGGCATAATATAATTAACATAATGCGATTTTTTACGGTTTTTTTTAAATAAATAATATATTTTACAATTTATTGACATCGGACCGGACTAGACCGATCCGAAATAAATAGTTCCACAACTTGTGTATTAAACTTTTTTAAAATAAAGCCTATTTTTTTTTTAAACGAAATAAAGTGTTTTTTACCAATTTTTGGCCGCCATTTTCTATAAGTTCCCCTAATGTCAGTTGTTTTAAAAATAGTGCATTGAATTCTACGGAATATTTCCGATTTTTTACATATCTTCGTTTGCTGTATAACGGTTACGAAAAATTTCCATACAGCTCAAAATAGCCAGACTGGCCTATTAATTGTTTTTCTAACCTTCAGTCAACGAACAAGCCTTCAGTACAATTTTTAAAGAGAAAACTTTGAGCGATTTTTGGTAGAGGGAAATCTTATGGATTCTCGACCGACATGTATTCGCAACAAGAACATGCTCGACCCGAGAATGGCCGGGCAGGAATTCGTGTACTGACAATTCACTATGTAAAATTTCTTGCAAGGCGGTTTAAATCTTAAATTTAAATTAATTCTATTAGGGTTCCGTACCCAAAGGGTAAAAACGGAAACCCTATTACTTTGACTCCGCTGTCCGTCCGTCTGTCCGTCTGTCACCAGGCTGTATCTCATGAACCGTGATAGTTAGACAGTTGAAATTTTCACAGATGATGTATTTATGTTGCCGCTATAACAACAAATACAAAAAAACAGAATAAAATTAATATTTAAGGAGGCTCCCATACAACATGTAACGAATTTATCTCTGGTGTGGACACGCAAACGAATCGGGATCGGTGTCTTGGGCTGGAGGTGACCACACGAAGATGAAATTCGTTATATTTTTGGTTGATATTTAAAATGTGTAAAAGAATAGGCTGTATGATGGAAGTTTCCCTTTGCTTGTACTCGAGGTTGAAAAATAAGTAGGAAACGTCAAAAGACAGAACGATAACCTCCAGTGCAAGGAAAGGCCACAAAACTAATCGCTCTTGAAAAGTTATAGTAAAACTGGATCTGATATTGGTCACGGTGACGAGAAGGGGCTAGATTGGAAGACAGAGGCGGACACGTCGGGCTGCGGGGCTGCGCGATGCTGGCCGCAGACAGCCCGGAGAGATGCAAGCGGGGCAGCGGGCTGCACGAGGACTATTTCCTCGGGCAGCGAGAGTGGCAGACCACGACGGCATCAGGGGGTGCCATGCAGGCTGCCAGCAGCTTCGTAGGTGCCCAGGAGGATTGCTTCCTGGGGCATCAAGGGTGATACGCCTGCAGTGACATGGGTGCGCTAGGACGGCCGCACTCCGCTTCAGAAGAAGCAAAGATGGGAGCAACAGAACTTTAGTCAGTAACAGAAGTCGCGCTACAGACGTGTGGCTCGACCGTCAATAAATAACTAAGAAGAAAGAAGACGGTAGGGTTAATCAGTTTATCAACCTCGAGTGGAATTTGTGTAAATATAGTGTTAAACATGTAAGTGTCTTTTAACTGTTCACTCCTAGTAGGCACCCGTGAGACCTTGTAATGTAGACCGCCGAACCACCCCTGAAGTAATGTAGGTACATGAGCTAGCTGGGAAACATCTATCTCCTCCTTTCTCTTCATCTACTTTCTCTATCTTTCCTCTTCTTGTGAGGTCTAGGAGCCCTAGGTTTCCTAGACGTTACAATGGCGCCACCGGGTTTTCCCATCATTGTCTACATTACAAAAGGGGTAAAGTTTATGTAACATTGGATAATTGTTCAGTAAGAAGTCTCACGAGGTCGCAAAGGAGTTAACAGTAAGGTATTTTTCAGGTAACTTTTTAAAAAAGGAAACAGTTAGAAGTTTAAAAAAATTTTTACCCACATAGTATTTTGAAAATTGTAACAGTTGATAATTTTTTTATGTTTGGTACCCACAGATATTTTTAAATTTGAGGAGTTGTTGCCCAGATCTGAGAGTAGTTGGACGTGTCCCAAATATTTTTGAATTTGAGATTCAGAGTTTAATTGTTTTTTTTCTTTCTCAAACTTTTAATTTGTGTCAAGATATTTTATTTTTAATGTGTATTTAAATACAGTTGTTGTTTTAGTTTACAAGGGCACGGCTACATTTTTAAAACTTGAATTGTTTAAATTTAAAGAAATTTTTTTCACATACACAGGAGCTGGGTCCGGTGTATACCAGGGCGAGGCAGGAGTAGGAGGAACTTCGGGTGAGTCGTTTCCCGCCTATTTCAACACCGATCCACAAAATAGTGAGTAAATTTGTTTTTTTTTGTGTTCTCGTCGGGTTGCGCGTGGTTGGTCCACACCAAGAGTTTAAATTCATTATGGCTAGTAAGCAATTAGATGACACAAATTGGGTCGCGGATAGGAGAGAGCAAAAGAGATTAGAGGTCGACTCAGACACGGACTCTATTGACACAATAATTAGAAATAAGGGAGAAAGTAAAACGTACGTTGATACAGGGAGCCTTATACAAACAATTTTAAATTGGAAAATAGTTTTCAACGGAAGGACAGACGTCTTAGATTTTATCGAGGATATAGAGGTTAGAGCGGAATCTAGAGAAATAAGTAAGAAGTTTTTAATAAAAGCAGCACATGAGTTACTTCAGGGTTTAGCAGGGAAATGGTTCAAGGGGGCACATAGGGACTTCAAATCCTGGGAACAGTTAAAAAAAGGTTTAGTGAGAAAGTTTGGTGGGAAATCGGACTCTTTTGACAAGGAGACACTAATAAGAAACAAAAAACAACATAATAATGAATCTATTAGTGAATATATAATAGAGATGGAGTTCCTAGCTAGGAGAGTGCCACATTTAACAGAGGAAACATTATTCCAAATCATAAAAAGAAATATACTTCCTAAATATAATATGATTTTAATATGCAACAACATTAACAACGTGGAAGACTTGGAGGAATTTTGTACGAAAATGGAGAGATATGAAAGCGATTCCGGGGAACATACAAGTAGGAGAGAATATAAATGCTACAGTTGCGGAAAACAGGGTCATATAGCGAAATACTGTCGGATTAAGGGGGTACAAACAAATAAAGATTCAAATTATTATAGTAACGGCCGACATACAAATAATTACAAAACCAACAAACAATACAATAAGAAAAAAAACTAAGATGGGCACCGAGGCCTAATAACAGTATAAAACATAAAAATATTGTTAAATCAGTAACCCCGGTGCAAATTTGTAAACAAGACAATAGACCATTTATCAATTTTAAAGTGAGAGATAAAACATATAGAGCATTATTAGACACAGGAGCTCAAGTCAGCGTTTTAGGAAATAACATGCATAAGCAGTTTGTGGACTATGGTTTCAAAATAAAGGCGAAACATAATAAAATCACAACAGCGGACGGAGTGATTCAACAAGACCTAGGAACGATCACATTACCTGTAACAACGGATAACAATAGATATTACATTGACTTCAAAATTATACCATCAATAAGAAATAATTTTATACTGGGAATCGACTTCTGGAACAAATCGGGGCTCGCAGAGCACATAAATAATTTCAAAACAACCCGCTCAGAACCAATCAAGATAGACTCCATAGAGCAGGCTCCGGACTCCAAGGAGAGTCACCCAGGTCTTAGCTTAGATCAAAACAAAGTGTTAGAAAATATTATACATAAATTTAAAAACATTTCTACAGAGAAAAAAGGTCTAGGTCGGACAAATTTAATTAAATATAGTATTGAGACAACAGGACCGCCTATAAAACAATACCCATACCGTGTATCCCCACATAAACAAAAATTAATAAGCGATGAAATCGACAAGTTGCTACGGGATGACGTTATAGAGCCATCGAAAAGTAACTGGGCAAACCCAGTGGTAGTAGTCACCAAGCCGGATGGGTCAGCTAGATTATGCATAGACAGCAGAAAGTTAAACAGCGTAACAAAGAAGTGCTCGTACCCTTTACCCAGAATCGATGTGATCTTAAATTCCTTAAATAATGCGAAATACATTAGTACTTTAGATTTTTCTAAATCTTTCTACCAAATTCCACTAGAAGCGGGTTGCAAGGAAAAGACAGCCATAGCAATCCAGGGCCGGGGCCTCTACCAGTTTAAAGTCATGCCGTTTGGACTCGCAAATGCAGCACAATGCATGCAGAGCCTGGTAGATTCTTTGTTTGGAGTGGAATTTGAAGGAAAAGTTTTTTGCTATATTGACGACATAATTGTAATTAGTTCAAGCTTCGAAGAACATGCTAGAATTCTAAATATAGTTTATAATAAATTAAATGCGGCCAATCTGACTATTAATTTTAAAAAATGTAAATTCTGTCGAGAGAGTATTAAATTCTTGGGCTTTCTAGTAGATAAAACTGGCCTGCATACAGACCCATCTAAAATTGAGGCTATGAACAACTTCCCAACACCAACTAGTGTGAAACAGGTCAGACGGTTCCTAGGCTTAGCTTCCTACTACAGGAGGTTTATAGACGGGTTCTCATCACTAGCGGCACCACTGTCAGCGCTGACGAGCACCAAGGTCACGAAGTTTGGCTGGTCTGAACAGGCACAAAAAGCTTTCAACCAATTAAAACAAAAGCTCACATCAGCGCCTGTTCTATTAGTCCCAAACTACAAAAAAATGTTCAGTATACACTGTGACGCAAGCTCAGTGGGCATTGGAGCGGCTTTGGTACAAACTGACAAGGACGAAATAGAACACCCTGTAGCATATTATAGTAGGACTCTCAATAAGGCTGAAAGGAATTATAGCACCACGGAGAGGGAATTGTTGGCTGTGGTAGAGGCGGTGTCACATTTTAGACATTTTATTGAAGGAACACACTTCAAGGTAATCACAGACCATGCCAGTCTAGCTTGGCTAACAAAGCTCCAAAACCAGTCGGGGAGACTAGCTCGCTGGAGTACCCTGCTGAGCCAGTTCAATTTTGAAGTTGTTCACAAAAAGGGGAAATTTAATACAGTTCCAGATGTCCTCTCCAGAATGAGTGAAATTAATTTGATAAACATCCCTGGTGACCTCACCTCAAATGACACATGGTACAACAAGGTAAAAGTTGGTACAGAACGATACCCTGAAAAATTCCCCAGGTTCAAGATAGAAAGTGGCATCCTGTTTAGATACTCTAAACCGAAAAATAAATTAATGAGCAGTAGTGCTTGGAAACAGGTGTTGCCAGGAGAACTAATTGAAGATCTTGTACAGACAACACATGTGTCAGTTACATCTGCACATCTAGGTACATTTAAGATCTATAAAAGGTTACAACAACAATATTACTGGCCAAATATGTTAAATACAGTCAAATCAGTGATTGGAGCATGTGAAACATGCAAAGCATACAAGAGTAGCAACGAGCCACCAAAAGGAAAAATACTCACACAAAATAAGGTTACAAAACCCATGACAGTGCTAAGCATGGATCTAGTTGGTCCATTACCTAAATCATATTCAGGACATACCTTTCTGCTAACTGTGGTAGATGTATTTAGTAAATATACGTGGATCTGTCCCTTAAAACAGGCAAAGTCAGGACAGATAGTTAAGTTCTTAGAAAATATGATCTTTCTTAAATACGGAGTTCCCCATACAATAGTGTCCGACAATGGGAAACAGTTCATATCAAAGGAATTTAACGCATTGGTAGCAAAATACAACATACCTAAGGTATTTAGAAACTGTGTGTACCATCCGCAAAGTAATACTGTAGAAAGACATAACCACACTATTGAAACTGCCATTTCTTCATACGTAGAAAAAGACCATCGCACTTGGACCAATAATTTACAGAGTATTCAGGCAGCCTTAAACAGCCATGTCAGCCTGGCAACGGGTTACTCGCCTCATTTTGTTATGCATGGGCAAGAGCTTGTACTTGACGGCTCATACCATCACTTCAATGCTAACTCACCTGATGAGCTGATAGTAGATAAAAGAGTTAATTATGTAGATAATTTAAAAGAATTAAGAAAGATTTATGATGATGTGCAAATTTCCTTAACCCTAGCTTATAAAAAAAACGCTCAAAGATATAACCTAAGAAGGAAAATGGTATATTATAAATCTGGTGATATAGTATGGAGAAAGGCTCATTTTCAATCTGATGCTATTTCCTTTTTCTGTAACAAACTTGCACCAAGATTTGTCAAGTGCAAGGTTGTTAAACCCATATCCAACAATACCTACTTGTTGCAAACCTTAGACACTGGGAAGTTGGCCACTTTCCATGTCGAAGACATTGTAAAACAGTCCTCAGATTAGGACTACAAGTGGGAATTGTCACACTACATACATGAAAACACACACACATTATGTATATTTATATCTAGAATAAATTTCTTCACTAATTTATTCTTTTATATATATATTTTTATTTATTTACACAAAACATGATAAACACTGAAGAATGCATGAGATGTATGGAAAGAGGGGATCCCATGAATGGCTATCAACACAAACAAATATATTTTTGATTATAGTTTATTTATATATATAAAATGTATGACTACAAGTATCAGTCTCAATGAGAGGCGACATTAACCTGAAACAAAAATAATAATGGTAAGTATGTTAATAAACAATATCAAGATCAGATGATCTGATATACCACTTCATTAAACACATAGTGTGTAGTAAAATATATAAAGTAAATGGGATAAACAGTCTCATGGAAAATGGAAAGTTTTGAAAAGCAATTTTTGAGTAAAGAACACTCAAACTTTGTCGAATATGCGCAGTAGATTTAAGTTACATAGGTTTATTTAGATTAATCACTTTTTATTGTTGTTTTACGTGTAAATACTTTAAATATAGTATTTCTTTTGTTTTTTTTTCCCATGCATCTATTTCTATGTAAACAATAACCATAGAATAGATAAAGGATGGAGGTTGTTATTTTTTTAAATTGGTGTCATAGTTTAGAAACAATAGTGTTAGTTAGTTTTTTTTTAATTTTTACGTGTGTTAGGTTAAGTTTTTATTAACGTTTTTTTGTTGGGCATAGAAAAAAAAAAATAAATGTAGAAAAAGGTTGTAACTAATATGCAGCACAAAGAAAAATAAAACAACCGGAACAAAAGTTGTTTTTTTTTCTTTTTTTTTCGTTTTTTTCTTTTGTTTTATTTAATAAAGAGTGTTGTAACGAATTTATCTCTGGTGTGGACACGCAAACGAATCGGGATCGGTGTCTTGGGCTGGAGGTGACCACACGAAGATGAAATTCGTTATATTTTTGGTTGATATTTAAAATGTGTAAAAGAATAGGCTGTATGATGGAAGTTTCCCTTTGCTTGTACTCGAGGTTGAAAAATAAGTAGGAAACGTCAAAAGACAGAACGATAACCTCCAGTGCAAGGAAAGGCCACAAAACTAATCGCTCTTGAAAAGTTATAGTAAAACTGGATCTGATATTGGTCACGGTGACGAGAAGGGGCTAGATTGGAAGACAGAGGCGGACACGTCGGGCTGCGGGGCTGCGCGATGCTGGCCGCAGACAGCCCGGAGAGATGCAAGCGGGGCAGCGGGCTGCACGAGGACTATTTCCTCGGGCAGCGAGAGTGGCAGACCACGACGGCATCAGGGGGTGCCATGCAGGCTGCCAGCAGCTTCGTAGGTGCCCAGGAGGATTGCTTCCTGGGGCATCAAGGGTGATACGCCTGCAGTGACATGGGTGCGCTAGGACGGCCGCACTCCGCTTCAGAAGAAGCAAAGATGGGAGCAACAGAACTTTAGTCAGTAACAGAAGTCGCGCTACAGACGTGTGGCTCGACCGTCAATAAATAACTAAGAAGAAAGAAGACGGTAGGGTTAATCAGTTTATCAACCTCGAGTGGAATTTGTGTAAATATAGTGTTAAACATGTAAGTGTCTTTTAACTGTTCACTCCTAGTAGGCACCCGTGAGACCTTGTAATGTAGACCGCCGAACCACCCCTGAAGTAATGTAGGTACATGAGCTAGCTGGGAAACATCTATCTCCTCCTTTCTCTTCATCTACTTTCTCTATCTTTCCTCTTCTTGTGAGGTCTAGGAGCCCTAGGTTTCCTAGACGTTACAAACAAATGTGATTGTTTTTGCCGTTTTTATAGATAATATTATAGAGTCCGACTCGCACTTGGCCGGTTTTTTTATCAAAGTCTGTGCGGAAATAAAACAGTCGTGCTAAAATGAGAATTAACACTATTAATGGAAACCCAAGTCTTCCAGCTCTTGAGACTGCTCTAATCTTAAACCAGTTCTCTTCATGCACAACTATAGAATCGTATTTACGACAAAAACCAATATGTAAGAATTCCTGACACAGTTGTCACGATATCCCTCTGAGAGTTACCTTTAAGTCTTTAAATTCGACCAGGGGCCTTGGGAACACCATTCCATTTGCCATTTTTCTGAACGCTTCTTAAAAAAGAAATTTATTGAAAACTTATTTCGTATTCGCATTGGCATCTGTGGTGACGAAACTCACTGTTTTTATTTCCTAGTGGTTCAATTTAGAGATGAAGGCAGAGTGAATGACGATGTTGTGACTAAAATGAAAAAACTTATATGTGTACCTAGGTGTACTTTAGTGAACATTAAAAAATGAATTGATCGATAGAAATATTAAAAGTACACACAATCGCCGAGCATGTATGAAAGGTATGATGAATGTAAAAGAAGCGAAAGAGGTATGTCAGGATCGTAACAAATGACATTCGATTGTCTATGCCTACCTCTCTTGGGTTGAAAGGCGTGATGATAGATATAGATATAATCAATCGTATAAAAAGTAACAGATTTGCCCACTTTGCAGCGATATGTTTTAACCTGGCCCATTTATTGTGGGCTAAATGTAGAAGTTGCTAACAGTGTCACTGCCTTGCAAGACATAAAATTCACAAAGGTATTTTTATTATACACTTGCACAGGTGTCGGTCGTTTCGCATGCCTCGATATATGAATTTTATAACTCTTTTTTTGTAGTTTTATCAGGGTACATCATATAATATAACATGGCTTCATTTCATCCTATTTATCTACTTGGTCATATAGTAGCCACATAAAGGTCGCTTCAGAAACTGTAACCTATGAAAAAGCGTCTCTCCAATGGCACTTTAATTAAGATGATAAATAGCTTATCTTGCTCACAGGTCAAAAGGTTTGGCTGAAAGTTTTAGCTGCAATACTTTGAATAAATTCTAGCTTCATGCACCGTAGTAGTGCACGCGACATCCATGAAAAATAGCCCGTCCAACGGACACTAGGAGACGCTATATTGTAACGCCTTCACTGCTTTTAGTGTAATGGAAGTTTGCCACTGACTTTGCGGAATTGAAAGTTTTAGGTATTTTCAATACTTCTCTCTGAAAATAAACTTTAATATAATCATGTCCTTTGTATGGACAAATTCTGATTCATAATCTAATTATACAGTCTCTTCCTTCGTCGTCGCACGGACAGAATAGTTGTTTGTAAAAAAAATATTTTTACGCAGGGGAATTAGATATTTTAGATAAAAATTTTCAACTATCTCTGTTCAAAAATTTATAATATAAGTAATCTTCTCTTTTATGGTCTGGAAGGCAAACTATTTTCAACCGACTTCAAAAAAAAAGAAGGACCTCAGGAAAGTGGAGACCTTAGAACTCCGTCATTTATACATTGATTTGAAAAATTTTTGAATTTTATTTGAAATTATATACTTCCAGATTGGTTCCATTTTTGTTGAAAATTGGGTCAGTTGATTTTCAGAAATTTTGTAAAAGCTTATTTTTAACACAATTTTTGTCATAACTCGATATTTATACTCATATATATTCATACTCGACTTATAATTCGATGATTTATTTTTATAATAACATTATTATTATGTTGATATTATGATTTTTTTAACAAGGTAATTTATTTTTTGGATGGTATTTTGGCTCTCGGTGACAATGCTAGCGGCCCCATGAGACAAATCTTCCTCATCTCGTAAACAAATCAACTTGTACATAATTATATTTGACAACGTAGGTAAAATCATCATCTTCAAAATTTACTTTCATATTTTTCAGTCCTAAGTTTTTCGTATTATGACACGACACAGCTTTGAATTCGTAGATCTTAATATGGATACCAACGAAAAGGGTCTTTTTGTGTTAAAGTGTGGTGTTTGAGAACTTAGAGATCTTCCCTTCCCGGTGCACTCCGTGACTACAAAGTGAAGTAAGCCTTTGATGTTTTAAAAAGCAGCCACTTGTATGTACCTCGACGCGTCTCTCGAGGATGGTGACTGGGAAAAATGTACTACGCATTTACAATGGTTTCGGAAATTAATTTAGATTTTTTTATACAAGAGATTAGCTTATTTACACTTGTTATTAAATAAATATTATACCATTAATAATGCAGTTTTTTTTTTTTTTTTTTTTTTTTTTTTTTTGATAAACATTAGAGAAGAATGTGGAGTGAAAGATGATGTTGTGACTAAAATGAAGAAAAGTAGTTTACGCTGGTTTGGACACGTTCAAAGAATGAAGGCGGAAAGATTGAGATGCTTAAACACATAAAAAAATATTGATCGATGACAATATTAAAAGTACACATAATCGCCGAGCATGTATGAACGGTATGATGAATATAAAAAAAGCGAAAGAGGTATGTCAGGATCGTAGCAAATGGCATTCGATTGTCTCTGCCTACCCGTCTTGGGATAAAAAGCGTGATGATAAATGGATAGATATTTTAAATTAGGATCCGTCCTTTTGTTTTTTATGTCAGTGCTCATTCCATGCTCATCTAATGTCACTATTTTTTGTTATTATCCAAATTAAAAAAAAATCACATGCGAAACTGGGCGTGAAAAACTAGTGTTATTATTATATTTACGACATTTCCGCAAACAAAACAAAGAAAAAGCAAAACATAACGAAATGTCAATAAATATAGTGAGAACTTAATCATTATAGAAGTCTTCAGGGAAAATTGAAGAAAGATAACATAAGTAAAGAACGCTTCATTGGTCGTCAACACCCGAAGCTTATCAGCTAAAAATTTGCAACTAACAATCAGTTGCACGACGGCATTTCGGTTGCTATAGCAATTACATACAATTAACTAAGTTGTATTCTAGTTGCTCGCAAGTAAATGACATTCACATTACAGTCATCAAATCTGTTATTATATTTATGTCAACTTTATAGATCGAAAAAGAAATAGTCTAGTGGCTGTAATTTGACCCTCCCCCGCCCTTCACGGTATAAAAATAGTATATTATGTCATTCTCTGACCCCTAAACTACCACTATGCAAAAAAATCATATCGATCCCGTGAAAAACAAAAACAAATCTATCCCACGGGAACCATACATTTTTTTCCGGGATAAAAAGTAGCCTATGTGCTATTCCAGACTATAATCTATCTATGTGCCGAATTGCCAATTTTCCAGATCCGTTCAGCCGTTCTGGCGTGATTGAGTAACAAACATACATACATCCATACAAACTTTTTAGAGGCGTTAGCGTCGGTTGTGAGTTTAGTTGCGTTCTGATAGGAAGTAGGTATCTATTATGCAATTCGTCGTAGTTGCTGATTCCTTGATAAGCTGCTTGAATGGTTTGTTCGTCGCTTCCAATACGTCAACGTAGCCATTACTCAAGCTGTCACGTCACAAATCAGAGGTTAAGCAATACAAATCCGTTTTGCTATTCTTGTCCTTCGATATTGAGTTTGCTGTGATTGTCTTGACGTAACGAGAAAACGCTTTCTGTGTTTTGAAGTAGATGGTGAATTTTGGTTTGCTTGTGATAATTTAGAAGCAGCAGTAAAAATTTTTATGGGTAAATAACTCAATATTAGATCTACTGAATATTTTGGATCTTATGAATTAAGTTTTTTTTATAGAGAAGATGACATTGTGACCTTGCCACCGCCTGATTATTAAGCATAAATATACATAAGCATAAATGTGCGCGACTGGCAGAACATCATACAGTCCGCCAGTCGCGCCCACTATAAGGCCCGTAGAAAGGAGGAGGTTGTAGGAAGAAGAAAAGACCGACGGCGGAAGTTCGTTCCACTTTTTGACAGTGCGACACAGGAACGAGTCACAAAATTTTTTCCTTCGTATGCAGAACGTGTCCACTGTGTGAGGATGAAATCTAGGTAACCTGTGCGAGCAGTGCGGGTGCGAAAATTGGATGGAGGGACGAGGTCATGGAGATCTTCTGAACATTTCCGAGGCTGTCTTTGCGTAAATGTAGAGGCTCGAGATTTCGTGTGGCTTTTGGGTCATTGATGATGCGAATCGCTCTTTTTTGCAAACCGTTGTTGTTCACACACACCCCAAAAACCTTTATAGGTTTGCGAGACATCAGGTAAATATTGAAAATCTTTTTTTTGGCTGTTCTATTATCTCTGTACGAGAAATCACGTCCATCCGTTACTCTATTCTGGCTTGAAAGAAGGACAACAAACAAACAAACAGCATTTTTAATAAGGGTGCTATGTTAATGACCTCTAGTCACTGTAAATATGAACTTTGAAAAATAAATCACTTATTCAAACAAGTTAAAAGTAATTTTTTGTCAGATAGATTATAAACTTAACAGACATAGAACTTTGCAGACGAGCAAGAATTATGTAGACGTCAAGGTGAAATTTACATATATGTAGTACAAACAAGTTTTATATATTGAAGTTTAAAAAAATGTTAAGGGTCCTATACTGGAATTTTTTCTGGGATAAACTATTCCCAATTTCTCTGTAAATAATCGACCTGTGTAACTATAATTTAGCATATAGTTACTTATTGAATATATCTAAGTGAAATAGCTCTTATTTTTTCAATGGGTTTTATTGAATAGGAAATATGGGTGGTTTAACTTTGCCCCTGCTGTCTCTTTCATAATCTATATACCATTATTCTTCAATTATATATTTCGCTTTTTTTTTTGTAGCTCATTGCAAAATAAAAAAAATATTATTATATTTTAGTTCCTTCACCTCAGCCGGTCGGTGCCGGTTTTTTTCTGGTCCCTGGGTACCCAGCGGTCTCCCTCTTTAAGCCGATGTTATTTGTGAGGATATACCTAACGAGTGGCTATTTTTTGTTGAGGTATATTTTAGATGAAAAAGCTCCTAAGTGTGGTTTTCGGATTATCTACATAAATTTTTAATTAAAAAGACCGATTGGTCGGGATGGCCGGGATCCGGGAATGATTACTCGAATGCATGAATGGAATAACTAAGTACTTTAACGTAAGTTTAGTTAAGTGTTATTTAAAATTGTGTCTTGTGTACAGTTTTTACGTAATGCCAGCGGTTTATTTGTAGTTTAAGAGGTAACTTTGTTAATTTTTTTATCGAGAAAATATCAAGGAATCTCGTTTTTGTTCCATATGACGCTTCGTGTATTAATTAATTACAGTTTTATTTATACAGCAAATGTGTATGCGAAACAATCGATCCTTAAACTAATTTAGATGCGGTTTCAATTCGATATTAGGTATGTAGTAAAGTCATAAAGAAATAAATAGTTACTTTACGGATAATAATTTATTATCTATCTTTGATAAACTACTTTCGGATCTCTTTGCCAGTGCTTAGTTCACTCTTATTCAGCCGTGAGTGTATTATTTTAGGTCATAGAGTACTAAGCCTATATAGGTGCCATAGACGGGCTCACCCTTTTGCCAATTTTTTGCTCTTTGACCAGTTAAACTGACCAGGCGCAGTAATAAGTTACCTTAGGTTTCGTTGGTATCGTTTTGTGTCGCGAGACAGAGCTCTAGAAAAATAGTTGATTATGACGATTTAAATGGGAAAGGCGATCTAGGACGTCTAATTTGCGGGAACATAGTGTTTCCAATCATTATGGTATATATTCAAAGTATTAGGTAGATATTTTAGCAGGTTAGGGTAACTTGTACATAATCTTCTTAAAGTCTCGGAAAAACGTCCCAAGTGTTCTGAATAGGGAACAGACGCACCTTGTTAAGTAGCACTTCTCAACATCAAAGGTTAAGAATTCTACTTTTAAACTCTCATCAGTGTATTTTTCCCACCTCTTTTTGACTCCCGTTTTCCAATTTTGTCATTTCTATAATTATTTTCCTTCTTCTTTGTAGAATTTTGACAAAGTAGAGTAAAATATTGTATTCAAATATATGTCAATGGAACGTACAGTCTGCAAAAAAAAAAATATAAATATTTTTTTTACTAGTATTGAGTCACTTACCTATATTGATATTTAAAAATCGCAACTGAAAAGTCGCGGGTTCGATTCCTACATGCGACCATGTACCAATGGGTTTTTTATAATAAAAAATCTATGTACATTATCCGACAAACCGTACAAAGAGGCTTTTCCATCTATATACCTCAACAGAGCTGGACACTCGTTAGGTATAGCCTCAAAACATCCGTGAAGAATAAAAAAAAGAAATTAGACATCGCACTATAGCAAAATTAAACTAAAAATTTCCCGGGCAATGAGACATTTCTCCGGGATAAAAATTACCCTTGATATTACTCTCCGGTTCTCCATCGGCTCGAGCTATCTCTGTGCAAAAAACACGCCGATCTGATGCTCTGGTTTGGCGTGAGATAAGAACAAAGAAACACATGTTCGCATTTAATATTAGTTAATTAGTATTCGTGATTTCATACTTATTTTTTAAATAAATAGTTATTAAAGAAATGTTGCTTACGAAAGTTTTAAACGAACTCTACAAATAAACTTTAATAATTTGTTATACCAAAATTTCAAAACGGATTTAGCTAAGAGTTCGCGTTCAGAGTTCGAATCGCAATGGGTTTCTTTAATCTAAAATATTTTTTTATAAATACATGAGAAATACAAATTATCTACTTGCCACCCTTGTAAAGTGAGATTCTTTTCATGGCATCTCAAAATCCTAAATTTCGGTGCTAGACTACTCAAATACGAGTGGAACGTACTAGCGAAGTAGCTCTTTAAAACATCAAAGGATGAAGGGAACCCCGTCAGAAAGTCACCGGCAGGAGCCTTATGAAAAGGTGCCTATATTTTGTTGGGTTTTTTTCTGACAGTGTTGTTAAAGAAATCTTTTTTTTTATTCGTGATTATAATGCTATTTTACACGATACAGGATGTCAATGTATGTTTTTCAATCTTCTAAATAATTATTTATTTTCTATAACACGATTTTCGCAAACTATTATATAAATAAATTACGATTGAATCATAAATGAAGTTATAAAAATGGCGGAATATGTTTTACTTATAACCGGCACACTTTTTATTTATTAAAAGGCAACGGATGTAACTATTCAGCTAACTATCTTTAAAAAATACGAAGATCAGTGCCGGGTAGGGTGTTCCAATATTTCTAATATTACATAATAGTACCGCTACCCGGCACTGTGGCGCCACCATCCGTATATAGATGTCAAAAATAGACTCTTTGGTAAGTATGTATGTGGTATACCTTTGTCTACGAATTGGAACCAAAGACCTAGTATAGTACATTTTAATAATATTGCATTTTAAAAAAAGTGTACTGACTTCAAAAATTATGCACTGAAAAGGTGTGCTTTCCGAAAGCAAATGCACAATTCAATATAAAAAATACCCAAATCGCTTCAAGTGTTTCTATAAAATTTGAAGAGTTCTCGATTTCTCCAGGATCCCATCATCAGATCCTCACCTGATGACCATGGGACCACCTGGAAAGTATACCCTTTCAAACAGTATAAAATCCAAATCGGTCCAGGCGTCTTCAAGTAATCGGGAGACATATCTACATAAAAAAAATAAGATTGAGAAACTCCTCCTTTTTTGAAGTCGGTTAAAAAGGGAAAAGTAAAAAGTACAAGGGCGCGAAATGTAACTTACCGCACGATATGCAGACTTTTCGAACAACTGTATTGAAATAGTACATTGTGATACAAGGGTGGTAAGTAGGATAATACAAACGAGTTGACTCGCTTGTCGGCTCGTATCTTACGACGTTTTTCAATACATTTATGAGAGAAGTAAGAGAAGAAGAAAAAATTTTTGTAACTTGGTACGCAATTTTAAAATTTGTTTTAAATTGTTACAAAATTAAGAGGCAAAGGAAGTGAACGTTGTGCTTATACGATTTTTTTTTGATAAATAACCGATTTAACATTTAATATACAATTTACAATAATTACAATAATGTTTATAATTTTTATTGCTTAGTTTTTAAATTCATTATTTTTTCTATAATATAAGTCGACATAACTTACAACATTCATGTTAAAAACTTCTTGCTAGCAAACCTTTACAATAGGCTTGTAGGAATTAAAAAAAAATGTAATGAAATCGCCCTAGGGCGTAATAATCAACTTACGAGCCATGTTTACTGACTTTTCGAGCAAGTGTGTTGAAAAAAATATTTCATATACTAAAAGATAACAAAATCATGAAATATTTTCTCATTAACCACAAAACATGTCGTTTTATATTACCCTATGACTCAATCCACATTCTACTATTGAATCACCATATAAATTGAGTAGTTCATTTACAACCCCATCTTTTATAAGTGGATGTGTTCACCCGTAATCCCTTAAAAGTAATTTTCATCTTTCCAATTCAATTATCATAACTCGATGACGAACCCTTTATGAATGGAGTGTGAAATTCCGACGCACTGCAATCTACAATTATCATTTCAAACATTCAGGGGCTTAATTGGATTTTGTTATGAACGTAGTGGATGAATCACGCGGGTCTGTCAGGGTGGTATTTTAATAAGCTGTACTTCTCGTGAAAGGATTTTTTTAGCACTGAAATCTCTCGTAGTTGGTAATTGAGAAGGAATGAAAAGATTTTTTAACTCCTGAAGCAAAAGGAGGGATGTTAGAAGTTTTATCTGTGTGTCACGGCTGAACTGATTTGAAAGTGTTTTTGTTGCAATAGATATAATTTGCGAGTTGGTTGGTGGAAACCATTAGGATACTGTGTAAGGATCTCGGCTAAGCTCTATTATTCTTGAGTTTTTTGCATTGAGTTTGACTAAAATAAAGAAAAAGATGAGATTTTTTTTCTTTATTCACGTGTTGCTTTTACAGCTCCCGAAACTGTGTTACGGTGCCAGGTGGCCGAGTGGTTAAGACGTCTGGTATTAGCTAGGCAGACCACGGGTTCGATCCCAGATTCCGGCCATGTACCAATGGGGTTTTTAATTAAAAACTTATGTACATAATCCGACAAACCACACTCAGAGGCTTTTCCATCTAAATATAACTCGGCTAAAGGAGGGAGACTTGGTCTTCCGCTGGGTACCCTGAAACAGTAACCGTGACTATGAAAAAAAATAAAAAGTAAAGTGCATGAAATTAAAGATTTTTTTAAATTTTTAAATATACGAAAATTGACCCTCCCCCTTATCTCCGATTTTACTAAGTATAAATATAAAAAAAAAAATAGATTTCTATTTCATAGGGCCTCACTCACAGAAAAACCTGTCTTAAAATTCTCATGGAAAAAGTTGGTACAAAACCCGAATTAGACTCGCTTTTTATAATTTTTTTAACTTGAACTCTGTCTAATTTTGTCAGTTGTCCATATTAGGTAAGCAGAACAGGTGGCAAGCCTATAAATATGTCATTCCTTTAACAGACGTAAATATCTGATATTTTTACAAGTATAGGTCAGAACGAAAATTTATGCTCCTTGAATCTAAAAATTCAAAATCTGCGTTAAAAATAATCGTACTTTAAAATTTCCAAAGAAATTTGGGGGAAATTCATACAAAAAAGTTAAAATTGAGATATTTATATCATGCGCCGTTTGTTAATGGTATAATTAATATAAACACCACATTACCACCTAGAGAGCGCAGCGGGCGCGCGGTTTATGGCTAACATAAATCTCTATGTGATTTCAGAAATTATTTATTAGAAAATCTCTTTGGTGCAATATCGTCCGGGCTTTACAATATATTCTGTGCACTTTGTTAATGTACATTTTCATACAAGATGATGTACGGTTACTCTTATTAATAATAGCGACCCGCCCTGAATACGTGATGATGACATTTTTTTGGAACACTGTTAAAGGTTTATTATCCCACTAATATTATAAACGCGAAAGTTTGTATGGATGGTACTCAAAAACTACTGAACCGACTCAAAAAAAAATTTCACTAATATAAAGCTACGATATCCCCGAGTGACATAGGCTATATTTTATATTGTTCGAATATATTCACGGGCGGAGCCGGGGGAGGAAAGTCTAGTTAGGAATAAAAATATATAGATTAGGTAGGTACCTATATCCTACTGGTTTGTTAATGAAAATGAAAAACAGGATGTGCTCATTATTATTGTTATTGTTACCAGTATCTATCTGGCCATGTCGAAAGTTATAAAAGCCGTCATGGTATATTAAAAGTATTCAATTTACGCTAATCACGAGTAGCAGAATCACTTGATCCCACGAATAGAATAGAAATTAGCAAAATGGGTGCGTAAAAGTAAAGGTAAAAATTCCGTATTTTACAAATTTTCAGCGAAATGTGTCTTTTTTCGGTACTTTAATTAAAAGGTTAAGCCATTTAAAAAAACTAAATTGAATATTTTTGTTTTCCATGCAGTAGATTTTACAACAAATTTTCAAAATTTTGCCGACAGACAACAAAAGTGACGCTAAATGGTAGTACCACGGGGCATATAAAGGGCATGCTATCACAAACGAGTGGTACCACGGAACAGAAAGAAAGTTACCTTTACAATAAACAATGCCAATTACCAATGTTTTTATAAGTAAAACTTAAGTAGGTACTTGGGTAGGTATATTATTTTGACAAACTCAATACACCTCAACCAACAAAGCTGGCCACTTGAGTATCTGTGGATCCCCTGGAGAGTTTGAGTGGAAATAGAAGACAAACCAGGGAATTCAAATAAATTAACTAAAAAAAATTGTACCGACTTCAAAAATTTGCACTGAAAAGTAAGAAATAATAAATATTTCGTCGTAGAATTTGAAGACGGTTGGTGCCAAATTAGAAACAACTTAGTTGCCGAATTCACTAATCTAGACAATTCATTAGGAACCTACGATAATTAATCAGTACAAATATTGATAATATTGAACAGATATTTATCTTCTTAGATGTTTACTTAATTTTGTATCATAATTTTGCACCAACTGTATTCAAATTCTACAACAATATATTTATTATTTCTTACTTTTCAGTGCAATTTTTTTAAGTCATACACTTTTTTTTAAAGTTAATTTATTTTTCCTTTTAGGTGATTACAAGTATCTTTACAAATATAAATAATCGAAATTGGCTTGGCATTTCATCGAGTTATGACCAAAATTTACTTAGAAATCAGTTTTTATACAAAACTACTGAACCAATTTTTACTAAAGAAAACGGGACCGCACGGGAAACACCAGCTTTCAAATAAAAAAAGAATCATCAAAATCGGTTCACCCAGTCGAAAGTTTTGAGGTAACAAACATAAAAAAAAATACAGTCGAATTGAATACCTTTTTTTTGAAGTCGGTTAAAAAGGATTGAAACTTAGATGCATGGCCCCAAAAATATAAGGATTTGCGTCTTCCACTGGGATAGGTACCCTATAGGGAACAAAGCTTCGTTCCATTTACATCGACAAAAAAAAACAAGTAGAGGAGAAAGGGAAACCTGAGAACTGTAATCTTTCAATTACTCCATTTCAATTAACTTTTATGTCTATCAGGAATTTCTTTTCATATCGGTTTCATCGTACTTTCCAATCTAAATGTAAAGCTAAAAATATTAAAGACAGTAATTGAACAACGATCTAAAATTGCCTATGTAGTAAATAAGAGCGCTTATGTAAATGTAATGCTTTAAAATTTAATAAATTTTGTCCAATTAATGACTTTTTTAACAATTCTCAATTTCTTTGAAGTTAATTAACGATGGTAATTTTGACTCAGTAGTAATAACACCAACAAACTATTTATACATTTTTAAATGGACAGATCAATAATACAGTTTCTAATTGACCTATGAATATTCACAATTATTACCTATAGTATTTTGACAACTTATGTAAACGTATGTCCATAATCCGACAAACCACACTTTTCCATCCAACAGAACTGGCCACTCGCTAGGTATAGGCTCACAAATACCATCGTTTAAAAGAAGGAGACTTAGTCTTCTGCTGAGTAGAAAAAAGAGGCATTGTATGCATTGATTGTATGTGATGTGAAAGACGTATTCTGCCGTTTAATAAGACCTTGAAATACCCTGAAAAATAAATACACATCTAGACACACAGCCATGTGTATATTACACGAACCAGTAAATGGCACTTTCGACCCCGACTGCTTCATTACGCCTTTTATCCCAAGAGGGGTAGGCAGAGACAATTGAATGCCATATGCTACAGACGTAATCTTTTTCGCTTCTTTTAATTCATCATACCTTTCATACATGATTGTGTGTACTTTTAATATTGCCATCGATAAATATTTTTTTTACATATTCAATAAAAGTACACCTAGGTCGTCCTCTGCCAGCATTTCATTTCACTTCAGCCATATAATCCTTTTTATTTCATCCTTCATTCTTTTAGCGTGTCGAGCGTAAACTACTTTTCTTCATTTTTCGCCTTCATTGTCGCCTTTTACAAAAATATTCTAAGAAAACTTTTTAAGATACAAATAAAACTTAGATGCATTTAGCTAAAAGATATCCACTTTAAATTAATACATAATTTATTTCACGAAGAGTTGCATCGAGTGAGCTGCATTACATTTAGTTATTCCGATAGCGTCTAAAATGCAAATTCCAATGTAAAAGAAGTATTAAATGTAGCACTAACAAGCTCCATTCATGCAATCTGGGAACGTCTTTAGTAAGACAGGCTAAAGTTTTACTTCTCAGTTTATATTTAAAATGAGTTTTGGAATGGCTTGCCAAATTGCATTCAAGGATATACGTTAAAAAAGTTACTAGATGTAATGAAGATTAGGTACCGAGTGTTAATGGTTCTACAAAAGTTTTAAACATCTAACTGAATGAAGGAATTTAATTTTGAAATTTTAAATATTAATGTCTAGAATTCGTTCTTTTTCGTAATATTATTTTTGTAAGATGTTTGTATTGACAAGTCTACAATATAAAAAAATGCATTAGTCGTGTAGTGTAGTAGTCATATAATTATGTTTTTTTTTATTTTACATGTACTTTGAGAAATTAAATTTGAAACAATAATAAATATTTTTTTTGTTTTTTTTTTGGTAAAAATTTATTTATAAAATTCCATATAACAAATAATCAATTATGAATAAGAATTCTACAAATTATGGTAAGGTAAGGCAGCTCCATCGTTGAGGCCAAATGATTTGGCTATTGGTAAGAATCTGCGTCTTGTACCACGAATGCACATACTTGTAGCTAGTATTATTGAGATAATGATTCTTGATCTTAACCATCCCATGTACTTATAGATCACGAAAGTACTCATTTGTGGTGCAAAGACTTCATCATCAAACAGATGTCACAAGTGGAGTGAGTTTTTTTATTCAGCTGATTTTAATTAACAGGGCATGCATAATATTTTTTGGAGTTATAAAGATTTTAAGGTCAAAATTTAAAGGGCCATATCTCGAATACCACTGACCCTAGAGTGGTCGTGTCTTTACCAAAACGAAGTCTTCTTCTTTTATTATAGCGCCACCAATGTTAATCGGTGTTTTCAAGTATTATAGCCTTTATACTGTACAAGCTTCTGTCCGCGGTTTCACCCGCGTGAAAATAGATCCAAAAATAAATAATCCCGTGTCTGTAATTTGCTCCTCCCCCGCCCGCTTTCGCGGTATAAAAAGTACTATTTATGTCATTCTCTGATCCCTATATAAACTATACCACTATGCAAAAAATCATGTCAACAAAAACAAATCTATCCCACGGGAACCATAATTTTTTTCTGGATAAAAAGTAGCCTATGTACCGTTCTGTCGTGATTGAGAAACAAACATACATACATCCATACAAACTTCCGCGTTTATAATATTAGTGGGAAGGAGGATAAAGCCGATTAATCGGTATTTAAGATGATGCCCTATTAATCACTGACTAATCACAACTATCACAGCGCGGACGGAATTAAACTGGATTCCCTATTAGGCACGGCGGACGCGTGCGTTGATCGCCATGGCCTGACGTGGAATCTCCAACGAAAAGTCTTGATGATGGATGACACTAGTCAAAATACACATTTTCGTTTTCCATTTTTACACGTTTTATTTCACTTTTATTCGCTTATTTCTAACTATGTATGTAAACAAATCTCGGAAATCGAATTTAACCAACTTCTAATTGTAGAATTAATTTGAGGCTTAGCAAGTTTATGTAACTCGGATGACTATACACATATAATTTGGTGCCATTGATCTGATCTGATGATGGAGCCAGGAGGTGAATAGTGGAACTCTGTAACGAAACAACGTAACCCCATCAAGTTTGGGCACGTTTGATTTGTCTTCATAATGTCAAGGGTCCTGATGATGGAGACGGAAGGTGGCCACAAGAACTCTGTAACGAAACGTCGCACGTTGTTTTTTATAAACTACTAGCTTTTCGCCGCAACTTTACCCGTGACGACAATATTATAACTATAACTTTTCTAATTTGTCTTTCCCTAAATTCAGAAAAAAAATTTACCAAATCGTTCCAGCCGTTCTCACGTGATGCGCTTACCAACGAACAACATTTAATTTTTATTTATATATATTATAGCAATTATATATTATATTATAGCAATTATATATTATATTATATAGAACCCACCTACCAGATCAAATTGCTAATCTAAACCATCCAGGAACCCACTCAAATACTCACAAAAATTTTGAGTGTTTGCGAGACTAACGCACGGCAATTGATTTTTATACAGATTAATTTCAGTTCAGTTCAGTTCATTTCCAATGCTCTTCGAAGGTCATGTGGTACATGAGATTTGTGAATTTTTGATTAAATTTCTATAAAATAAAATATTGGCCAAGTGGTTAAGACTTCTGGTATTAACTAGGCAGATCAGGGGTTAGATCCCGGATTCCGGCCATGTACCAATGGGTTTTTTAATTCAAAACTTATGTACATAAGCCGACAAACTTACACGAAGCTTTTCCATCTAAATATACCTCAACAGAACTGGCCACTCGTTAGGTATAGCCTCACAAATACCATTGGCTAAACGAACCCTGGAACCGTAAAAAAATATGATTTAAAATGTCGTAGTTATCTCCTCCGGAGAATACTTGCAATTGTCCAACACAGTGTTTTTCAACCTTTTTGAATACGGACCCCTTTGTAAGTTGAAAATTTCTGGCGACCCCCTAAGGCTCTAGGCTAAAACTACGACCTATATATGTCAGTGATTTTAAAGACGTACCTATCATAGTCCTACAATACTAAATCCATTCTTGGATATATCTGTAGGTACAATTGGCTGATCTAACCACGAGCATGAAAGAAAAGCTGTTGAGCATGAAAGAAAAGATTTAGCAGCTGACGGCATGCTTGAAATGAAATTTCACTAGCAAGAAAAAACAAGAATATTCAGACCTGGCAATTATTTGTGCCAATTGCCACTTGCTACCTATGCGATCTAACGTTCTTTTCATTGGTGGACATAAAAACTAAAAAGAGAAATAGGCTCCAAATATAAAATGATTTGATTATTTGCCTCTCATCTCTCAAAACACTGGTCTAACAGGTGAATTACGTTGACATAGTTTATTTTCAGAAAAATTAAGGGTCCGTTCTTTGCTTCAAAATACCGGTTATCTGTCAACAATTCGTTAATCGTTTGAATCGGAGTTATATATCAACATTCTACATATAATCTAACTTTTTTATGAACAGTATCTCAGCAAGTGGGGACTGATATTGAGGTTTCGTGATTTCATTTCCCCTTTCGCACTCGATTTGATGCGGGCCCTTCCTGACATATATTCGTTTTCATATTCACTCTGTTTCTAAAACTCTTGGCGTTTTTATGTAAGAATTTTACGTATGACTTGACAAGAATTTTCTTAATCTTTTTTCAATCTACTCGTTGGCAGTTATTGATTTTGCTCTGTTTAGCTGTTTTTCGTACAACTTTGCTACTTTATTCCTTAATCTTTACGATATTCTGGACTAAAACAAGAAATACCATGTAGGTATAACACTAGACATCTTAAAAAAAAAATATAGCAATACTTGCATTAAATACAGGAGAAAAACCACTGATTGCCCCAAAGTGGTAGTTTGTTTGTCCCATACTAATTACATACTGCAGCTATATGTAAATTACGCGATAACTATATTTCTTAGGTTTGAAATTAAAACTACTTTCTAAAGGTTGATATATTAAACATGATATAAACGAAATAAAAATTTCAAAATCAGTTACACATAAGTTAAGCCCTGAAAGTCCTCAATTGTTCGCGTATTTTAAGTCTTTTAATATATTTATAAATGCACAAATTTTATTTCGTTTCGTTCATAGATAATTTCATGTATTTGAAGAAAACATTAATAATAAATTGTTTTTTTAATAGTTCTTGTATAATTTATCTAATAATACTCATACATCCGAAGTCCGTTTCGTGTATTATCGCAAGACAGGTTTTGTAAAAAAATCGTACTTTCTCATATTTATGGTACGTGAATCTTGGTCTATCATATCTTGTCTTTGGTTATCTTATCAATTTTAATAGCATTCCTTCTTACATCTTTCTAAATAGATATGGTCAAAACTGAGTTCGTTGCGCTGTGATGCGTCGCCTTAAAAAATCACGGCTAGGTTAGCATAGTTTTGACGTGACTTCTTTCGTTTCGGCCGAATGGCCTTGAAAAGGCCAAAACGTTATGTCCAACAAGGACCGGCCAGAGAAAGCCCGGGCCGAGAGGTCCGGCCCAACAATGTGCGTGCAAATTTGCTATGCCGGGCAAAGACAAGTACACAGAATTTGCCCGCACATTATTGGTACGGACATTCTCGGACCGGGCATGTCCTGCACAAGAATGCAGAGCAATTTGCTTGGCCGGACAAAGATAAGTACACAGAATTTGTCCGCACACTGTTGGGCCGGACCTCTCGGCCCGGGCAATCTTTGGCCGGTCCTTGTTGGACATAATGGGGACAAAACGATGGTATCATGGTACCATCGATGGTACCGTCAAATGTAAATATTATATTAATGGCTTGGATGGTAGACCTTTTATCCAACTCTTTAGTTTCATTGCAAATTAATTTTTAAATTTAATATAAAATTATATTTATTTTGACTTTTATTTTAATTAATTAATTAATAAATCAATAAAATATTAAATTAATAAACAGGAAGTCAAAATAACGAAGATTTTTTTTATGTGACATCAAATTCATAGACAATTTTTTGTTTCTTTTTGTTTTACCACTTTCGTTCGACCGAAAACGAAAGTGTCGCTGTCAAAATCTGTGCTAACCCAGCTGGTTAAGCTTTATAAACTAAAACGAAAAGCGCGGGAAATCCTCGAATGTAAAGGCGGGTTTTTATAAATTATAATTTTGAAATATTGAAAATATTGTATATATCTTGTTAAATAATCGTGTAAATAGTCAAATAATAGTGTAAATAGTTAAAATTAAATATGCCGAAGAAGGGGCGTACTAAGAAACGCAAAAAAGATGAAAATGCAGAGATCGATATTACTGATGAAGATTCTTCTGAGTCTGACACAACAAAGATGGAAGAGGAAAATGAAGATAAATATAAAACTTATTTCGTTACCGACTATATGAGACGATACCCAGAAGATTCTAGTGCCACTGAGTTTGTGGTATTTGTAGAATCATCAGATAGTTTAAAACCTATTGGAGCCAGGGACCTATTAGCATTATCACCAAGCCTTAAACGCTTTAATAAAGGCGTAAAATATCTACAATATATCAATAAATTCAAAATCGGAGTTTACTTTGAGAAAGCTGGTTTTGCAAATGCTTTTTTGAACAATCAGACTTTTTTGAAAAATTACAAGTTTAAAGCAAGCATACCAGCCTCTTCTACAGAAGTTACTGGGGTAAAATTTTACAAAACCGGCGCATCACTTATGTTACTATAATATTTTTTTTTTGATACATTATTAATTTTGGAAACGAATTAGACTAAAATTTTTTGTCGGAACACAATGATTCTTGAAAAAAAAAATCATAAATAATTAAATATAAATCGCAATATCAGCTGCCATTTTGCCGGAAACCGAAACTGATTTTTTAAGAAAATACAGTTAACCAACTTAACAAAATTATTTTTATTTTTTTTTTAATTAATCGCATTTACCGATGTTACGAGTCGAGTCGAATTTTACTCGGGTGTTAAAATTACACATAGGTTAGCGAGGAGCGTAGCGACGAGCGTGGTTCGTATTGTGACAATATAAAGCGCAAGCCGAGCGAGCGGAGCGAGCGGTGCCGCGGTAGCGGCCGGCGCAGCGCCATTCTAGAAACATCATAGTAACTGTAATACTTTATGAGAGTAATATTTATGAGGTGGCGCTGCGCCGTACTATTACTTTATTACTCTCATCAAGTATTACAGTTACTATTTTGTGATGTTTTAGAATGGCGCTGCGCCGGCCGCTACCGCGGCACCGCTCGCTACGCTCGCTCGGCTTGCGCTTTATATTGTCACAATACAAACCACGCTCGTCGCTATGCTCCTCGCTAACCTATGTGTAATTTTAACACCCGAGTAAAATTCGACTCGAATCGTAACATCGATAAATGCGATTAATTAAAAAAAAATAAAAAAAATTTTGTTAAGTTGGTTAATTGTATTTTCTTAAAAAATCAGTTTCGGTTTCCGGCAAAATGGCGTCTGATATAGCGATTTCTATTTATTTATTAATGATTTTTTATAAAGAATCTTTGTGTTCCGACAACAAATTTTAGTCTAGTTTGTCTTGTAAATACATAATGCGTTTATTAAACCTAAATTTAGTAACATATGCCATGCGCCGGTTTTGTAAAATTTTACCGTTACTGGAATCATAAGAAACGTACCAACCCAAGTCTCTAATAAAAAAATATTTACAATATTACAGAGTAACAAGAAAATTATATGTGTCCGAAGATTTCTTAAAAAACTGAAAACTGAGGAAGGTTTTGTTTTACAACCCACTCAAACAGTTGCCATCACATTCGCAGCCTCAATACTCCCCGAGCATGTGGAGCTTAATGGTTGGAGACACAATATAACACAGTATGTACCACCTATCAAGCAATGTTTCCAGTGCCTAAGGTATGGTCACCTAGCTAAATACTGTAAAAACACTATTAAATGCTCCATATGTAGTGAAAGCCATAGTTTCAAACAATGTACAGTGCCAGCAAAAGACGCTACTTGCTGTCATTGTAAAGGTAATCACATATCAATATCAAGTCAATGTCCCATAAAACAAAAAATGATTACAGAAAACAGAAACAAGTACACGCCAGCTCCGTTTGCAAATTTATTAGATACAAAGAATTTTCCATCCCTTAGTTACAGTAACAGAACTAAAAAAGTAGATTTATTATCTCTGCTCAATGCTGATGATAAATCATTAAATTTATTAGTAAAAAGTATTGTTAAAATAATTTCATTAAATAAAAATAATGAAACATCGATTTGCACAAAAAATGTATTACAAGTTTTAACCGACACATTCAGTAATAAAAACATTAATAATCCAAATTCAACTCAAATAGTCTCAACATAGTTCAGTGGAACGCTCAAAGCCTATTATGCAATCGTCATATTTTAACACAATTTCTTTACCAAAAATCAATTCATATAGCTTTGATCTGTGAAACTTGGTTAAAACCTACTCAGAAATTAAATATTAAGAATTATTCTATTGAACGCAATGATTGTGGAAATGATCATAATGGGGTTGCCATTATGATTCATAATGACATTCCATATGAAAGAATCTCCACACAGTTTGATAACTCTGTACAAAATTTAGTAGTCAGAATAAAAATAAAAAATCAATTTTTATCAATAGCAAGTATGTACTGTCCAAAATACAGTATTCCACATTTTACAAAAAAAAAATTCAGGATTTTTTAAATAGTATTTCCAAACCAGCTCTGATATCTGGTGATTTTAATGCACACCACACTATATGGGGTTGTAATTCTATAGAACCACGTGGCAGAGATATACTTGACTGTATAGATAATAGTGAAATGGTTTTATTGAATGATGGTCAAGTCACTACAGTTGGTAGTGATATTTGGCGACCAAATGGTTTGGATCTGACCATGGTCAGTTCTTCTATTGCTTTATCTTGTGAGTGGTGGGTTCATGACGATCCATTGGGCAGTTATCATCTACCAACAATGACAAATATTACCTTGAACAATTCCCATTATATTTCCCCCCAAAGTAATAAATATTCTCACATTAATACAAGATTAGTGAATTGGGATATGTACTTTGTAAATATAAATAATATGTTAAAAGATTTTTCTATGAACACTACTGATCCCATGGAATGTTATAACAGTTTTTGTGAAATTTTATCAAGTGCAACTGAAAGGTCATTATTTAAGAAAGTTCCAAAAAATCGAAAAAATTCTATTCATAATAATAACAAACCCCCAAAACATATTTCAGTTCCCTGGTGGAACGAGAGTTGTGCTACAGCAGTTAGTAAAAGCAAAGAAGCTTATGTAATATTTAAACGAAATCCCAATCAAATAAATTATATAAATTTTAAAAAACTACAAGCTTTGAAAAAACTTGTCATTAAGCAAGAAAAAAATAAAAGTTGGCATCTTTTTTGTTCTGAAATTACCAGAACTACCTCAATTTCCAAAATATGGAATACAATGCGTAAATTTAATAAGAGGTTTACAAATAGAAAGCAACTTCCCATCTCAGAGACTTCCTGGGTCAACAAATTTCTAGAAAAATATACTCCAGACTTTGTTGAAATTCCTTTTACAATAAATTACACACCTATTAACCCTAGTAACTCTTATCTTGTTGACCCATTTACTATCACTGAATTAAATTCAGAATTGAAATCACGCAAAGATACTACTTGTGGACTAGATGGTATATCATATAAAATGCTTCGTTACCTTGAATATGATAATCTAAATATGCTCTTAAATATTTTTATTTCATTATGGCATACTTCTCTTATACCAGAACAATGGAAATCTGATTGTTTAACTCCAATATTAAAGCTAGATAAAGATATAAATTCTATAAATTCATATCGTCCTATTACCCTGACATCATGTGTGGGAAAGATTTTTGAACAACTATTAAAACAACGTTTAGAGTTCTATATAGAAAGTAATAATATATTATCAAGTAATCAATTTGGATTTCGTCGTGGCCATTCTGCCCGTGAGAGTATTGCTCATCTTTACATTGACATTCAAACTGCTCTCCAACAGAAAAATCATCTTGTTTGCATCTTTTTTGATATTACTGGTGCTTTTAATAATGTTAATGTTAATATTCTCTGCTCTATATTGACTTCAATAGGTTTACATGTAAAACTTGTAAGGTGGATATATGAATTTCTCAATCATAGAAAAGTAAGTGTCAAAGTAGACAATAATTTACACGGACCTAGATACTCACATAAAGGTGTCTGTCAAGGAGGAATCCTTAGCCCTTTGTTATATATACTATACATACATAGGCTCAATGAAATCTTAGGTGATGAGGTGCGAAATCTACAATTTGCTGATGACTTATCAATATACTGTAAGGGTAGAGATTTGAATGACATTAATAATAAATTAAATATTGCATTGAAAAAGTTATATGCTTATTTTTCCTATTTAAACCTAGATGTAAATACCACCAAAAGTAATGTAATAATTTTTAAATATAATAAAACACATGCTTCTAGAATAAAGTTACTTTATAATGGAAATCAGCTACCTGTAGTATCTAGTACAAAATTTTTGGGTGTCCTATTTCAGCAGAGTTTGACCTGGAATAAATATGTCGATTGTATAATAGAGCGAGCACTAAAAGCTACCAACATTCTTAGATCTTTGGTCGGAACTAATTGGGGTGCTGATCCAAAAATATTGACAACACTGTATAAAGCATTAGTCAGAAGTCACTTTGATTATGCTTTTTTTTGTTATGCTTCTAAAGCAAAATTAATAGATAAAATTGAAAAAGTTCAAAATAAAAATTTAAGACTAATTTTAGGAACTATGAATACTTCTCCAGTAAACTCAATGCAAGTTGAGTGTAATATACCTCCAATTTATATTCGTTTTGAACATTTAAAATATAAATTTCTTATAAAATTTCTTAGCAATAATCATTGTTATTGGCTGTAAATGGACTGTATAAAAGAAAAGGCACCGGTGTGGAAAAATTAGTATACTATCAAAAAGGAAGAAAAACATGGAGAAAAAACTAGACAAATTAAAAGACAGCGATAAATCAAAAAAACTAAAATAATGACAATTTTCTTCTTAAAAAACAAACTAAAACTATAATGTACGAAAGAGTTCGTAACAATGTCCACATATTTACAAAAGAGGAATAAGTTTTCTTAAAGGTCTCTTTAAAAGTCCATTGGGAGTTTTTACGTCAGCAATTCGAGCAATATTATCTTTACCGATATATATATGTGTTATTCTTCCCCGAGGCCAGGATCCTCTGGGTAGCTGATTATCTACTATGAGGACTAAGTCACCGATATTAATCTTGGGTGGTATCCCTCCTCCGCGCCGTGGCAGTAAAATAGGCAGGTATTCTTTTACCCAACGCTGCCAGAAAAAATCAAGAAGTCTGACAGCTTTTCTCCATCCGGATCTGCTCAACATATCTCTATCAGTCATTGTAGCTGGAATTGATCTGCCGGAAGACGATCCAATAAGAAAATGGAAAGGTGTTAATGCTTCGTCGCAGTCGGGATCTGGGGATACATGTGTAAGTGGGCGAGCATTAACTAATGCTTCTGCTTCGAAGATAAGTGTTTGTAATACTTCGTCCGTTGGGAATCGTTCCTTCAAGGTAACTTTCAAGGCAGTTTTTATGGAACGAACCAACCGTTCCCACGCTCCGCCCATGAACGGTGATGCTGGCGGGATGAATTTCCATGATATTTTTTCGTTTGCGGTAAATGTGGTTAATGATTCATCGTATAATTTCTTCAGCATTCGATCTGCACCAACAAAAGCCGTGCCATTATCAGACCAGATTTCACTTGGAGTACCACGACGAGCAATGAAGCGACGTATGCTCATTATGGCGGCATCAGTCGATAGAGAATATACAACCTCCAAATGTACAGCACGTGTGACCAGGCAGGTGTATAATGCTACATAGCGCTTTTCTCGCCTTCTGCCGACAGCAACCTGAAGGGGTCCAAAATAATCTAATCCAACGAAGCTGAAAGGTCCTTTTATGGTGTGATAATCGAGCCATGGGAAGGTTACCCATCGGAGGCTCTAATGGCTTGGCACGTCGCAAATGGCACAATTTACAATTATGAGCGACGGATCTGACTGCACTACGCAGGTTGATGATCCAATAGAGCTGACGCATCTCATTTACAACTGTCTCTGTATGTGCGTGAGCAGCCTTCTTGTGATAATGAGATATGAGTAATCGTACAGCTTGATGTTTAGCATCCAAAATAATGGGATGTTTTATATCGATATCAACATCTGGTGTATTATCGACTCTACCTCTTAGTCTTATAACTTGGTTTTCATCAATAAACGGAGATAAGTTATATAATCGACTTTTTCGGGGCAATGGCATATTATTGATTATGTTCCGAATGTCCTCGGGGAAGGAATCAATTTGACTTTTCCGAAGAATTTGTGCTTCTGCTCGCCTTAAGTCTTCCGCGGTTAGGTCCTTCTGACCTCCTTTGTTCTTTATTAAAGTGATAAATTTATGGACTCTTGCCGTAGCTCTGACTAACCTTATCCAAGAACTTAATCTATGAGAACTTACTACCACTGGTATGGGTAATGCTTCTAATGAAATTAAATTACAATGAGTTCGAAAAGTTGGTTTCAATTCTAAATTATTACTAGCACTATTGGCCATATCTATTGGTGGAAATGTTGGCCACTCTTGTTTACAAGCAAGTAAATAGTTAGGTCCTACTAACCAGCGAGATTCTTGTGTCAGGACATTACGTTTAAGTCTTGTAGCATCATCAGCTACATTTAGCAATGATGGAACCCATCTCCATTCCTTAACTTCAGTAAGTTCAAGAATCTCACCAATACGATGAGCTACAAATGGTTTAAATGAACGTGCGTCACTACGAAGCCAACCGAGAACGTTCTGTGAATCACACCAAAAAATGCGATTAGTTGGTTTGTATTTATGAGATTCCGAAATGAATGTAGCGAAACGAGCTGCAACTAATGAAGCTTGAAGCTCTAAACGCGGTATGGAACATTTTAATGGAGCAACTCTACTTTTACTACCGATGAGAGCGAGCTTCACCGTATTATCAGTATAAACAAATCGCCAGTATGCTACTGTAGCATATGCTAATTCGCTAGCGTCGCAAAATAAATGAAGCTCACGCTCAATGATTTCGAGTTTGCTCAAACTGTAACACCGTGGAATGTTTAGTTTAGAAAGTGATAATAGATCTTCAAACCACTCCATCCAATGCTTTTGATCAGTTTGAGGAAGCTTTTCGTCCCAGGTTAAACCTTTTCGCCAAATGGTTTGAAACATGATGCGCCCTCTCGATACAATCGGACCAAGGATTCCCAAAGGATCATAAACGCGCATGACATGAGACAGCACATCACGTTTAGTTAGTTGATTTGGTAATCTGTTATCTTTCAACCCATTACTGAAACTAATTTCATCACGTACAGGTTGCCAAATCAAACCCAATGTTCTAACTGTGGCAGTAGTGTCACAGCTGCTGCCTAAATTGACATCTAATTTACTTGACCGTAACTCTTTCGGTACTAATGAAAGGGCAGCAGGATCGTTTGAGATCCAGTTACACATTTCAAAACAAGCTTTTTTATTAATAGAAATAATATCTGATGCAATACGAGCAGCTTTCTTAACATTTTCATGAGACCCGATATAATCGTCCATATATACATTATAAATCGTGGCATGCGCTGCATCAGGGAACTCGTGTTCATACTGAGTTGCATTTAAATTTTTAATGTACAAAGCTGTGCACGGGCTTGAACAGGCTCCGAATATCATTGAAGACATTCTGTACAACTTAAGGGGTTCAAAAGGGTTGTCGCGCCATATGAAACGTTGCGCATTACGATCCTGAGTTCTAATACGGACCTGTGGAAACATTTCTTTAATATCGGCTGTAATTGCAATAGGATTTTCCCTAAAACGCATAAGTATTGGAAGTAACGGTTGTAGAAGGTCGGGACCAGCCAAAAGTAAAGAATTAAGGCTAACACCGCTATACTTAGCCGCGGCGTCATGAACGACCCTAAGTTTTCCTGGCTTATGAGGATGTGTTACTCCGAAGTGTGGAAGATACCATGTTATACCTTCTGGAGGTTTTACACATTTTTCCGCGTACCCTTTCTCTATCATTGCGTGTATATTCTGCTTATACAACTCCCCATACTGTGCATCACCTTTCATTTTCTTCTCAAGATTTAAGAAACGTGAAAGGGCTAACTTAAAATTATTAGGAATATTATTATCACTAATATCGGGACGCCATAGAAGGCCGGTCTCGAATCGGCCATTAGGAAGACGGCGGGTAGAGTCTTCCAAAATCTTTAAGGCACTTACGTCAGAAGCACTACGATAGTCTTTTTTCAAAATACCTATTGAGTCTAATTTAAAATACTCCTTAATAGCAGTCTCGATTGAAGAATCAAAACTTACTGCATTATTTACAAAATCAACCTGTGCTGTTCTATTTGAGGCAAACCCATATAAAACCCAACCTAAAGCGGTTCTAATAGCAACGGGTTGAGAGGGTGTCCCGCACCGTGTTGAGGTAGAAATCATCAAACACCTATGATTAACATAGGTTTAACTTCTTCGAAACATAAAACGTCAGTTAAATCGGATAAATATGAATATTTACAAATATTTTCTCTATGTACAGCAGGTCTGTATGCGAGGCCTAAATTATCAATGGAACGCGCTCTACCTACTTGAAAAGTCTCTGTACAATTGCGTCCTTTTATAACAAAAGTTACGTAATTTACACTACTGTCGCGAGATAATCCTCCTACACAATCAATTCTAACCTGTTTTGACGGACCTTCAAGTCCTATGCGATTAGAAATTTCAGAATCTATGAAAGTTGCTGTACATCCGTCATCCAATAACGCATAGCAATTGATACTACCAGACGGGCCGTAAATAGTTACCGCGACGACTTTTAATATTGGGCGATGTAGAGATACCTCAGTGTTAGAAGGAAGTGTGGTGGCAGCGTGCGTCGACATTTCAACGTCGCTGTTTCCCTTCTTGGTATCTACATAACTCACAAAATTATTTTGTGAAGTCGATGGGACAGACCTAGACTTATTTACGCTCTCCGAATCAGTATGTACTATAACGTGACGCTCTAAATTTGAATTGTGTAAAAGTGTGTGATGTTTGTATGGACATCCATCCACACCACAAGTAGTTTTTAAACTACAAAACTTAAATTTATGTGGATTATTTCGTAGACACCTATAACATACCTTATTACTTTTTAACCACTGCCATCTGTCGTCAATAGAAAGTGACAAGAATTTTTGACATTTATTTATGTCATGAACATTTTTACAAAATAAACATTTACTTACATATTTATTTACATTTTCAGGTTTGTTTACATTTTCAGCGACGGCATTACAGTGTATAGGCAATTTTCTGTTACCGCTAAATGATTGTTGAACAGGCATTGACGCTGAAAACTCTTGTACTAAACCAAATTTAGATTGTAGTTCTACCTCTCGCGACAAGAAATCGGACAACATTTCCAGTTTGCTACTCCCTTCTGGACATCCACCCGCGTAGTCGTACCAACGTGCTCGAATAAGTGGAGACAGTTTACTAAGAAGAGTGTTATAAATTTCAGGCGAATGTAGGTAGTCAGTTTGGTTTAGTAGTTTTAAAATTTGTATACAATTTTTTACACATGTAAAATAAACCAAATCTTTACCTTCCGGTCCGACTTTAGGTAAAGTGCGTACCGCGCTAATTTCTTGTAAAACAATTTTCTCCGGGCGGCCGAACCTCATCTCGAGCGCCGACAAGACTTGTTGTGGATCATTTGCAGACACCAACAACACGTATACAGCGTCTCTGGCGGCGCCACACAGCGCTACATTCAGGCGTGCTAAATTTTCAGCAGTTGTAAATGATGATTGTGTATCTAGAAATAAACGTTTAAAAGCTAACCATTCAGTCGGTGATTTTCCATCAAAGGTGGGTAACTTTCTATCAAAACCTCTATTAGGCTTATTTGCAAGATTTTCTAGAACTTGGATTAACTTAAGACTGTTCTACGGGATGTACAATGGAGAGAGGCTTCGCTGGTGGTACACCTACATCCTGTACATCGTGTAACCACTTTTCTACATTAGGTCGGTTACTATTACTAACTCGAGAACTAGCATGAGAACTAGATCGAGTACTACTATTAGCTTGTATTGCTGCCAACTCAGCACGGAGTTCGAGCTCAGCAACATTTCGCTCAGCACGGAGTTCGAGCTCAGCAACATTTCGCTCAGCACGGAGTTCGAGCTCAGCAACATTTCGTTCGGCCGCTAACTCTAGGTTTGCGAGGCGACGAGCGTGTTGAGCCTCGGCGGCGAGTTTTCTTGCTCTCACAGTATCCACAGATCTTGATGATTGGTGAGGTGTTGACCTTGATCGGTGAGTGTCACTTTCCCTACTGCTGGGCGAAACCGACGAGGCGTAGACATCTGGGGGCGCGCCGCCTCCACCAGAGGTAGACGGCACCTGGGCATCCAGTGTCTTCGTGGTTCGCGAAGGATTGTCACTACTACTATTTTTGACCGACATATTTTTCTGAGATCTTGTTAATACCATTTTTTCCACATCTATATTGTGTTGTCGAAGGACCACTATGTTATTGGCTGTAAATGGACTGTATAAAAGAAAAGGCACCGGTGTGGAAAAATTAGTATACTATCAAAAAGGAAGAAAAACATGGAGAAAAAACTAGACAAATTAAAAGACAGCGATAAATCAAAAAAACTAAAATAATGACAATTTTCTTCTTAAAAAACAAACTAAAACTATAATGTACGAAAGAGTTCGTAACAATCATAATAATAGTCTTGTGACAAAATTAACTTCTTCTAATTGTGATACTTTCTTGTGTACAAATCTTCCTGAAATAACAAAATTCAATAATCTTTATAACATTTATCAAAGTACTAACTGGCCTTGTTACTCTGGAAGCTATGAAAGCAAATTCTGTAAAATGAATATAGTAATAGATCGGACTCTGACCAATAAATATGAAGTATATGACAAATTATCTAACTGGAATGAACACAGACAAGTTTATACTGATGGAGCCAAAAACTCCAACAATGTCTCTATGGCTTTCTATAATCCTGCGACACAAATGGGGCATGGTTTTAAATTGCCTGAAATAACCAGTATTTACACTGCCGAAGGCATGGCAATTCTGATGGCTTTAAACTATATAGAACAAACAGAACATAATAAGTGGGTTGTTATTACTGATAGCATGAGTATACTTTTGGCTCTGTCCAATCCATCTTATAAATCTGACATTCCCTACTTTATTTATGAAATTCGAGAAAAATACAATAAAATGGACACATTACAAAAAACAATAATTTTTTTTTGGACGCCTTCGCATATCGGTGTTCATGGCAACGAAAATGCGGACACACTCGCTAGACATATCACAAACATATCAATTAATGTTCCAATAAAAAACGTTAAACTACCAGTAACTGACTTGTTAGTATTAACAAAGGAAATAATAAAATCAAAATGGTTAGAGTGGGTGGACAGTGCTCAACCCCGTTTAATATACATTGTGGTGTTAAACAGGGCTGTGTAATGTCACCTTGTCTATTCAATCTGTATTTCGATAGTTGTTTGACCAAATTACAACAATGTTCCTTAGGGATAGAAATGGGTCCTACTAGACTTTTCTGTCTTTTATATGCCGATGATGCGGTATTAATTGCATCTTCGGAGCAAGAGCTGCAAAACCTAGTTGCAATTTTGAATGAGGAATGTGAGAAGAAATTCATGAAAATTAATATTTCGAAATCAAAAGTATTAGTATTTGAAAAGGAAGATGAAAGGACGGAGTGTAAGATTTGTGTGAAAGGATGTAAGTTAGAGCAAGTGAATGAATTTGTTTATTTAGGTAGTATGGTTACAAGAAGTGGAAAGATAGACAAAGAAATTGAAAGGAGAGTGAAAGCGGGAAGCAAGGTATTTGGTGGACTAAACAATGTATGCAGAAATACACAACTTACAACTAAAAGTAAAATGAACATACATAATGCTGTTTTAGTTCCATCACTTACTTATGGAAGCGAGACTTGGGTATGGAATAAGAGGCATGAAAGTAAAATAAATGCAGTGGAAATGCGGTCTTTACGTAGAATGTGTGATATAAAGCGTATTGACCGTATCCGGAACGATGTCATTAGAGAAGAATGCGGAGTAAAAGATGATGTTGTGACAAAAATGAAGAAAAGTAGTTTACGCTGGTTTGGACACGTTGAAAGAATGAAGGATGATAGATTGACTAAAAAGGTTTATATGGCTGAAGTGAAAGGAAATGCTAGCAGAGGACGACCTAGATGTACTTTTATTGAACATATAAAAAATATGTTGATCGAAGGAAATATTAAAAGTACACACAATCGCCGAGCATGTATGAAAGGTAAGATGAATATAAAAGAAGCAAAAGAGATATGTCAGGATCGTAACAAATGGCATTCGATTGTCTCTGCCTACCCCTCTTGGGATGAAAGGCGTGATGATAGATAGATAGATAGATAGATAGATAGAAAAATCAAAATGGGCACAAAATTGGGCCCTTACATCCCAACAGAAAGGGAAATGGTACAGGGAGATAAATTCAAGTATAAGTAAACCCTGGTTTAATTCTGGCCAGTTCCTTAACAGAAAATTTTATAGTACAATTAACCGTTTGCGAATTGGACATGGTAAATTTAATGAACACTTACACAGAATGAAAATGATAACTTCTGATACTTGTACATACTGCAATTCAAACGAATCACAAACATTACAGCATATCTTCTTCAACTGTTCAAATTTCATCATTCAAAGAATGGCTTTGGCAGGACAACTTTTAACAATATACAAGAAACCCCAGTATGTACCGCGCGCATTACAGGAACTACTGAAAAACACAGAAACATTTAAACCTATCTATGAGTTTATCTCCACAACTGTGGAAAGTATTTGAGAAGTTTTGGTTGGAGTTGGATTGGATTTGAAATTTTTAAATGAAATAATTGTTGAAAAGTGAATTGTAAATAAACAAGAATGACCACAGACAATAAGCATATGATATGAGCATGATATCACAGAAGGAAAATTGTATATCAATCACTTACTTCTGAATAGAGGTCAGTGATATTATCAAATACGACTTAACCGGATTGACATAAAAGACTTGGCTACGCCTTTTATACTCGTAAAGAAGATAAAATTTTATTATTAACCAATGACTAGGCTATGCCTTAACTAATATTATAATGAAGTAAAAAATATACTCGATAGAGTTCTTCCTGGATTGACAAACAAAAGACTTGGCCTCGCCTTATTTACACGAATCTATGAATAAACAAATAACCAATGACTAGGCTATGCCTTATTATTATAATACATAAAAATTAATAACAAGAAGACTTGGCTGTATGGGTAAACCCCTTTGCCTTCCATGAAAATGGAGAATGAGAAACAAAAAAAAATAAACTAAAACGTAGTAGGTATGAAGGTACGTATAGTTATTTTAGCTGTGTTAATTCCCACTTAATTCAAAGAAATTCTAACTGAATTAGACGTAGCTATGAATATTATTGTGCAAATTCTGAGCAGACCTGGCACGTAAATCAGGATTAGGTTTATCCTATTCAGAATGCATTTAGTTGATGGGTTGCAATAAGACAAGATCCGTATCAAGGAGATTATTCCCATTTAAGTGCCTTTTCCACTCCAAATACTTTCTAAAGGCGTAATACCTAACTAACTAATGCTATTGTTTGCATTGCAAGAATTAATTTTATATTACGTTCAGTAAATATATCTACACAATTGCAAAATATAGATTGTATAATTGTAAATCTTAATCTTTGATATTTTGAGGGCAATACTCCTCAAAAAATGTAATTGTAAATGTAATTATTTGTAAGTTTGTTTGTAGGAGGTAATCTCCGAAACTAATCATCCGATTTCAAAAATTCTTTTAGCAATATTTAGAATGGCCTAAAATAAAGCTTTTCGTGGAGGCCATTTTTTTTCTTTCTTCACGCATTGCCTTACAGCTTCCGAAACTGTATTACGGTCCCAGGATACCCAGCAGAAGACCAAGTCTCCCACTTTTAGCCGATATTTGTTAGGCTATACCTAACGAGTGGCCAGTTCTGTAGAGGTAAATTTAAATGGAAAAGCCTCAAAATGTGGTTTGTCGGATTACGTACATAATCTTTAAATTATAAAAAAAACCCATTGGTACAAGACCGGGATCTGGTAGTTAATACCAGACGTCTTAACCACTCGGTCACCGACGCACCCAATTTTATATGACTTAATAAAGCGCCTACTAAATAATACATCATTGTCATTTTCTTTTTCAGGCGCTACAGGATATTCTATTTCGACTCGAGTGAAATCGCGGGCAAAAGCAATACAAATAATAATGGTTATCATTTAATCAAAGAAATCCATCTAAAATTATGTCTCACTCCTTGGCAGATAAAGTAAATTGCAACTTGGTCTTACAAATTCCAGCATATATTTTCTTATAGCCAATAGTGTAGCAGTATGTTATCTGCCTTGCATCTTCTAAGTATAGAAGCTCTGGGAATAATCTGTGCACTGGACCGATCCAAGGAAGAGCTTTGCAGTGATTTATTTTTCACAGAAAAATGGTCTTTTGTATGTAATTCTACTTTTGTTAGGAACGATATAAATCAATTCGGTATTTCCATTTTTAATACTGTTACGAGCTAGGGTTCGAAGAGATTTAAAATACCGATTAAATAAACAAACTTTACTTTAACACCACAAAAACACAGTTAAATAAATGAAAACACTAAAATAACACTTAGTCGCACTAAATTCCACTTCACTGTTTCGCTTTGGTCGCTCTGATTCGCACTGTGTTATTTCCGCCAATGATCCTCTGTTTATATTGCCCACCGAACATTCGAGAAACGCCGAGATTGTTGTATAAAGTTGTAGACGCGTCTCGATGCGGGCTCGGCGCCAAATACCTACACACAGACCGCGGCCGATTTTGATACCTATGGCTAGGCACATACGGTCTATTTTCGTTTGTACTTGATTCTCTCTGGATGTTTCTAGAGACGTCTATCGACCTTGATGTGTTTAGGTATTTATTTGTGCGATTTAAGTACCTACTCGTTACAATACTATCGCAAAAATATAACACTTTTATTTTTGACACTGTTTCTAGTCTGATTAGATACTTAGCATAGGTATAGCTTCTTATTTAATAGCAGTTATTTTTTCAATAGGTTTTATTGAATAGGAAATATTCGTGAAATAATAAAAGATTACTTTGCAGCATTCTCAATTTCAAAATCTATCACAATTCAATAAATGCCATTGAAAAATAACGGCTATTTCACTTAGATATATTGAATAAGAAGTTATACCTATGCTAAATTACAGTGACACAGGTGGATTATTTGCAGATAAATTGGGAATAGTTTATCCCATACAAATTAAAGCCTTAAAAATAAGTTACATTCTTGGATCATGAATATTATAGTATTTTCTTATGTTGTAACATTGAGATGGTATGGGGATCTCTGAAACTATAAAATATAAAGAAATCTATTGTAAGGACCTGTAAAAGATTTAAATAGTAGATTGCCTGAATTATGGTTCTAGGAACCGTGATATCGGTCCCAGGGTACCCAGCGAAAGACTCTTCCTTAAAAAATAACTAATTGTACCCAAAATATTTTAGCGAAAAAATCTCTGCATATAAAAGTATAAATTTAAAAGTTGTCACGTAACTAACAAAAACCTCTGGGCTTATTTTACAGAGATAGTTTATCGGCGAGCTGTTTATGATAACGACGTAAGAACCGCAGACACCGTTTATGCGTCACATTATTTTTAAAGGACACTTATCGCCACGCCGCAGAGGTACACTTACGACATTACACCCAGGAAACATTAGCATTTGATGAAATAAACACAACAAGGAAACTAGAATAAAATAACGTCCTATCTACCTCAAATTTTCTTATGGCTCCTAAGAGAGTTCTGAGATAAACTTTTCCCAATTTCTCTGTAATTTAGCATATATAGTTACTTATTAAATTATAAGTGAAATAGTTGTTATTTTTTCAATTGGTTTTATTGAATAGGAAATATGGGTGGTAAAATAAAGGATTATTTTGCCCCTGTTTTCTCTTTCATAACCATATTTAATAATATAATAATATTGTTACGAGCTAGGGTTCGAAGATATTTAAAATACCGATTAAATAGACAAACTTTACTTTAACACCACAAAAACACAGTTAAATAAATGGAAACACTAGAATAACACTTAGTCGCACAAAATTCCATTTAACTGCTTCGCTTTGGTCGCTCTGATTCGCACTGTGTCACTCCGGCAACGATACTCTGCTTTTATCGTCCGTCGAACATTCAGGAAAGATCGAGGTTGTTGTACAAAGTAGTAGACGCGCCTCGGCGTTAAATACCTACACACTGACCGCGGCCGATTTTGGTACTTATGGTTAGGTACATACGGTCCATTACGGTCGTTTGTAGTTGATTCTTTCTGGATTTTTCTAGAGACGTCTGTCGACCTTGATGTGTTTAGGTGTTTATGTGTGCGGTTTAAGTACCTACTCGTTACAATATGCTAAATTACAGTAGATAAAAAATAGGTGGATTAATTACAGAGAAATTGGGAATAGTTTATCGCCATACAAATTATGCATACGAGAGCCTTATAGATGAAAAACAGCGCCGAAAATACGTAATTTTGCTGTCATACAAATAATAAAGGACGAAAATTCAATTGAAAATACTTTCGCCCCTCTCAGTAACTTCAGTAACACACCTTCACGGCTTTTATACCTTGCGGTGTACCTAGAGGACCCGGTAACAGTGTCCACTTTTTGCCAGTTGTCCATATGCTGCACTTAATGGACCTAAAAGTGTCACTTCTTTAACAGATGTAAATATTTGTTGTTGTTGTTATTAACATTTTTGTTATTTAGGGTTTCGTACCCTATTACTAAGGCTCTGCTGTCTGTCCGCCCGCCTGTCACAGGGCTGTATATTTTGAACCGTAATAGGTAGACACTTAAAAATTTCCTAGAGTGTGTGTGTGTATCTATGGCCTCTATAACAACAAGTATTAAAAATAAAATAAAGTATATTTTATTATATTATATATCCTGTAGAAGGAGCGCCGGTCGAATTCCAAGACATATAGCAATAAATAATATAATAAAACGTTCTTTGAGTTCGGCTGACACTCCATGTCTACTAGAACCCCCCGGCCTTAGCCGGTCGGACGGCAAAAGACCGGACGGCATGACCCTGGTGCCATGGTCTCGAGGCCGCGCTCTGGTGTGGGACGCCACATGCGTGGACACACTGGCTCCAAGTCATGTCGCCGCCTCCTCCAGCTCTGCAGGTGCCGCAGCTTCTGAGGCGGCACATTTAAAAATTCAAAAATATTCCTCGCTGCTAGATCACTTTGAATTTCTTGCTTTTGCGGTTGAGACTCTTGGTCCGTGGTCATCAGACTCCAAGAAGTTTGCTGATACAATTGGTAAACTTCTCATCGAAAAGTCTGGTGATCACCGAGCTAAGAGTTTTTTCATTCGCCGCATAAGCTTGGAGATTCAAAGGGGTAACGCAGCGAGTGTTCTTGGCACGATTGGATTGTCTTCAGAGCTGGAGGAGGTATTCTATCTTTGATTCCTCCATCCTTTTTCTTTTTATTTTTAGTTTTAAGGTATTTAAGGTTTTTGTTTTAAGGTATTTAAAATAAAGTCATGAAAAAAAAATCCGCTGTAGATGGGATTTGAAACATGTACATCCTGCACTGTGCCCCATACGCTTAACCGCTAGACCACCGTCCGTTCAAAAATTTACAACTTCGTGTCAATAGCAACCAGGCTTTTCTCTAATTTTCAGCCGTAAACATAGTTACAGTAAAACCTAAACGAAAATCCTGTCTTAAAGTTCTCACGGAAAAAAATTGCTGTATGTAAATAATTGTAATAAAGATTTATATTGTTATATTAAAAAAAAGTTATGATATAAAAATATATCCCTACAAACGAAATAAGATCCTAATTCCGAAGTCATAATTCTCTGAACAAACTTAATTTATAAAACTTTTCACTTCATTTTCCAGAACACGCGTAGACAAATTATGTGGGCGAGGTTTTCCTCAAAAAAATGCGTTTATTTCATGAATATAATGTATGGTTTTATCCTCTTTTATTATATCAACACAATAATATTAATACTAGAAACTACTAAGCCGATTGATATTAAATTAATATTTCGCAATACACAATAGTTTAAAAATAAAATTTGTAGCATCTATCTATCTATTTATCATTACGCCTTTTATCTCAAGAGGGGTAGGCAGAGACTATAGAATGCCATTTGCTACGATCCTGACATAGGTACCTCTTTCGCTTCTTTTATCATATCATAAAAGGTATGCTCGGCGATTGTGTGTACAATATATATTGTGTCATCCTCTAACAGCATTTCCTTTCACTTCAGCCATATAAACCTTTTTAGTCAATCTTTCATCCTTCATTCTTTCAACGTGTCCAAACCAGCCTAAACTACTTTTGTTCATTTTAGTCACAACATCATCTTTCACTCCGTATTCTTCTCTAATGACATCGTTCTGGATGTGGTCAATACGCTTTATATCACACATTCTACATAAAGACCGCATTTCTACTGCATTTATATTACTTTCATGCCTCTTATTCTATATCCAAGTCTTGCTTCCATAAGTAAGAGATGGAACAAAATATAACCCAACACATTTTCAGCTTCAATTATATGTACACGTGAGGTAAATAACATCGGTTTAAATGATGTTAGTTCATATAACAAATTGACGTAAGATATATGTTGCAGTGTATATTGGAGGCCTTTACTTCGGGATCGCATTTGTCACGCGAGCACGATATTTCCGTTGGGAATCTTCGACAAATAACCTACTAAATTTTTTACATAAATAAAAATTCGATCGTTATTCCTATGTTGGTATTCTGTAATGATATTTTATATTGCTTTGCATAATTATGGTTTATTAATTTATCAAATATACACATAGAGGAATATTTGTTTTTTTTTCCCAAATAGCGCTATTTTGTTTTTAGTTTTGTTTCTATTGGGTGTTTTTTTACCGTTATTACACTTGAATGTTGCTTTTTACTTCAAAAAGCAGCTATCTGACGTGATTTCGGAAATATTTCATGATAAATTGGTGGCTTTTTTTATATTGCTCGTCAGTGTAGTTGTAATCATCATAGAAAATATTTAAAGAACAATTTTCTCAAATATTTTAGGGTTTCGAAAATCTCCGATGCAAAAACGGAAACCCTTATAGAATCACTCATATGTATGTCTGTCCGTCTATCACAGCTTATTTTCTCCGAATCTACTGGACGAAAAATGTTGAAACTTCATACATATATAGAGGTTCATGACCCAATCACGGACGTATAGCGTAAATAATCGAAAAAGTAAAAAAAAATTTCAGTGCATCATGTGAGATATCAAATGAAATGGATTGTTATAGGGAATAGAAGTATATTTTTTAAATTTTAAAATGCATAGTTTATCGTTTCTACCACCTTATCTCCGAAACTGCTCTCTAAAATTTAGAAAAAAAATAGGGTTAGTTGCCATACTCCTCCGAAACGGCTTGACCGATTTGTATGATTTTTTTGTGTATACCTATTCGGTAGTGCCCACGATCGGTTGTAATCTATTTTTCATACTCCTAAGTGATAAGGGTAGGGTTAGGGGTAGTGGTAGATGTAGGGGTAGGGGTAGGGGTAGGGGTAGGAGTAGGGGTAGGGTAGGGGTAGGGGTAGGGGTAGGGGTAGGGGTAGGGGTAGGGGTAGGGGTAGGGGTAGGGGTAGGAGTAGGGTAGGGGTAGTGCAGCAAGCCAACGTTTGGGCAGGACTACGTCTGCCGGGTCCGTAGTTTTAAACGAAAGTTCTGACCGAAAAATCAGCGCGCTAGTCGTACTCGCAATTTGGCCAATTATTTTTTATTTTGTTGATACTAAAGAATTCATTTTTGAGAAGGGGTAGATAAAACCCGATGTCTTTAACTGTCCCTCCAAATTATTATACTGCAATTTTTTTAAAGATTAAAAGTTTTCTCTAAATTATCAGTATTATTTTATATTACTTCGCCTGTGGAGCCCAAATAAACTTTTATACCCCATTATGGTCTCAAGTTCATACAAAAATCCCACAAAAAAGCACGCAAGCAAGCAAGCATTCTTAATAAATTATACGATACAAACGAATAGCATTTAATTTTTATTTATATAGATTTTCCAAGCTACTAGCCACAAATTTTTATATGCAAGTTATTTCTTTTCAACTTACTAACGCAATGACTATCAGTGATACATTTTAAACAAAAATAAATGCAAATGAATGAAACTAGAAACTCAATTTCGTTTAAGCCGGTATCAACAAATACAGTTAGTAAAATTGCATTTAGAACTTAGTTAATAATTACGATCGGTAACTCCCCAAATCTAATCAGGGAACAAAATTAAGGAATTTTGATAACTAATCCCACAAAAGCTCGGTCATTTGCTTCGTTGTAGCAATTTGAATTTCATGAATATTAACGAGAATTTCGCTATTCGTCGTGTTCAATTTTAAGTTTGATCTTTTGTTAATTTTGCTTCGAACGATATTTTTATGAACTGCTGATCTGAATCTGATTATTTTGAATTTTATAGTGGGCGAAGATTTTGAATTTTTTGAAAGACTATTTGATTTATATAATACGAATTAACTCAATCTAACAGCTGCGAAACCGTTTAGATGTACTTAAGAAACACAATATGGAAAAGCAGTAGATTATACATCAAAGAATGAAAACGGCCGATTACCAACAAGTGTGCAAACGCTTTAAAGCCCACAAGTTGCGCACTTTCTCACGAATGATACTGTATTATACTATATACTACACCTGCGAGAAAAATACAGCAAATTAACAGTTTCAACACTACAACAAATGCTATTTTCACTTATACTGAAGACTTGGCTATTATAGCAGTTTACATGTCCTTTTCGGAATGGAATTAATTAAAGAATCAAAAAAAAATGTCAACAGCACGTTGTCAATAATTCATTACCTCAGTGGCAGCTAAGCGGGGCAAAAGTCGTTGCTGAGCAAAGTATTTTCATATGAATTTTCGTCCCGCATATTACTTGCACGACCGCAATAGGGGTGTTTACAATTTTTTGGAAATATATTTAAATTATAGCTGTAAGATATCTAATAGAATTATTAGAAACTTTTATATTATTTAAATTCCCGCGAAAACGATGATGACGTCAGATCTTGCAAACCAACAAAATGATGGTCACAGATTAGATAAAATAACAAGAAAATAACTTAGTCAGTGACAGATTGACAGACAGTTATTATAATATAGTTAGTAGTATGTGGTTATTTATTTGACATTTAGATAGAAGTGACGTCACTTCCCGTTTGCGGTCACGTGACAAATAAATAAACTGTTATTTTCAGTGATTATCTATATTTTTTGTATGTTTGTATGTAATGAATACACTCAAAAACTGCCGAACCGATTCTAAAAATTCTTTCACTTATAGAAAGCTACGATATCCCTGAGTGACATAGGCTATATTTTATATTGTTCGATTATAACCACGGACTGAGCCGGGGGCGGAAAGTCTAGTAGGTACGTTATAAACTAAAAAAAATATTATTGTGTATTTATTTTGTTTTACTGTCAACACCCCCCTATTACGTTCTTTCGGCGATGCTTTTGATGAAGTAAATAAGTATATACTTTCCGAGCAGGTGTATTATAGTCTTATGTATCACATGTTGTACCCACCTCTATACAAAATTTATTTGTGATAAGGAATTACCTAAATCTCTTTGTACTTTTATTATATAAAAAATCGGCCAAGTGCGAGTCGGACCCGCGCACGAGAGGTTCCGTACCATTATCTATAAAAAGGGCAATCAAAAAAAAAACACGTTTGTTTATATTTGTAGTAGTATTTATATTGTTAGTATTTGTTGTTATAGCGGCAAAAGATATACATCATCTGTGAAAATTTCAACTGTCTTACTATCACGGTTCATGAGATACAGCCTGGTGACAGACAGACAGACAGACAGACAGACGGACGGACAGCGAAGTCTTAGTAATAGGGTTTCCGTTTTTACCCTTTGGGTACGGAACCCTAAAAAACAGCTTACCGGGGAAAAATACACCTCGAAATAAAATACCGAGAAATAAAAATTATTTTTAGTAATTCCTGAGATTATCTTTGGAAACCTTTACAATCGGATTTCTATTCAATTTATTTGATCTACAATTTAAAGTCCTATATTTTTTTTATAGTTTATGACGTACTAGACTTTCTGCCCCCGGCTCAGCCCGTGGATATATTAAAACAATATAAAATATAGTCTATGTCACTCAGGGATATCGTAGCTTTCTATTAGTGAAATAAATTTTAGAATCGGTTCACTAGTTTTTGAGTTTATTCATTACAAACAAGCTCTCACTAGTTTGGACAATAAATTAATTACAAACATAGATAACATTGGCACCAACGGACTTCAAATTCAACAGCATAACGAAATATTTAATGATTTCTTGCTTTTCAATGAACACTCTTTAAAATCGGTATCATCATCATCAACCTTTTAAGATCCACTGCTGGATCATGGTCTCCCACTATAAGTGCACCATTTTTAGTGATGCTCATTGAGAGGAATTGCCATAGTCACTGGAGCACGAAGAGTCGATTTAAGCACATATTCTTAAAGAAAATTGGTGCTTAGCATTTTGGCAGCGAGTAGCAATCGAACCCTAGACCTCCGGTTTCAAGTCCACCGTCCTACCAATTAGGAATTGAAATCGGTATACTTACTTTAAAAATAAAAAAGAGCGAGCCTTATAGTAGTCGCATATGATGTGTAACATCTGACATCTCACTTTGGTAATATGCAACATTAATATTATAACCTGAAAAAACGCTGTAAGCTTGTAAACTTTCTTTTCTTTTTCTCGTCAAACACACGCACACACTGTTGACAGTACCAACCTCTCGGAAAATCCGCGCGCGCTCTACGGTCAAATCAAAAAGCGTGCGCTTCCCCGGCTTCCTGTTACACACTTCCGTCCCTTTTCACGAAATCACTCCCACGAGTTTCAGGAAAGCTACAGGAAAGATGTTACACGTCAAAAAGTTATATAATATGTAGTGATGATAACGTTAATAATCAAGGTAAGAAAAACCGATTATTAAGTAACACACAATATATCGGTGTTTGACCTAGGAAGCAAGCTCAGCAATATTTGCGGAAACCGGTCCAAAGATTTACGTAGTCGGACAATAGCTAGGCGTGGTCAGGAGCGAGGGAATCTGAATAATATTGTGGTTTCAACCGTGTAACAATGGTTGAGATGTGTCGCTATTGTCTTGGTGGAAGAATGGGGAAGTAACTTGAGAATGTTTTCCTACCGCTGTTATTTGGGTGAATGTAATTTAACATTATACTTTGAAAACAACCTATTTCGTGATTTTCACAAAACTTTACAGTGATAAAATTTTTACTATCGCTATGGGATATAATAATATTTGTGAAATGAGACGATTTTTTATGTTATTTAGAAGTTTTAGTTCCATCACTTACTTATGTAAGCGAGACATGGGTATGGAATAAGAAGCATGAAAGTAAGATAAATGCAGTCCTCCAGCTATCCTTATGCAAAAAATCACCTTGGCCCGTAGCTCTGATGTCGCGTGAAAGAAAGACAAAGAAACAAGCAAACTTTCGCATTTATAATATTGGTAAGGATAGGATAGGATTGTATATCCAGGTTTTATTTAAAGAAATGCATTTTATAATTAAGTATATTAACTTACAAAGGAGTCTAATAATAGGTATATTATTATAGAAACCAGTTCCTCTTAGAAGCAATTATCTTAATTGTATTTTCAGCTCGAACGGAGTAGATTAACGTCTCTTAAAATGTTTCCATTACCGACTTCACTCTTGATGCAAAATTTACGCTAATTGGTCCATTGACTTTGGTAATGAAGAAAAGTAGTTCACGCTGGTTTGTACACGTTGAAAGAATGAAGGATGAAAGATTAACTAAAAAAGTTTAAATGGCTGAAGACCTAGGTGTACTTTTATTGAACGTATAAAAATGTATTGATTGATGGAAATATTAAAAGTACACACAATCGCCGAGCATGTATGAAAGGTATGATGAATACTAAAGAAGCGAAAGAGGTATATAACTGTTAAGTGACTATTTGCCTTTTTACCCTTGCGTTGTGGCCAGAGAAACTCGTAACAGTGTCCACATTTAGCCACTTATTAACTATCACCAAAAAAATATCCTTCCTTCCGGACTCGTGCTCTAGGTGTGTAACCTTGTATTTTGTTTTCGACGAACTAATAAACCTTTAAAAAAAAAGTGTACCGACTTCAAAAATTTTCACTGAAAAGTAAGAAATAATAAAAATTTCGTCGTAGAATTTGAAGACGTTTGGTGCCAAATTAGGATACAAAATTAAGTAAATATCTAAGAAGATAAAGATCTGTTCAATATTATCTGATGATCGTTTATTCCTAATGAATTATCTAGATTAGTGAATTTGAGTTGTTTCTAATTTGGCACCAACCGTCTTCAAATTCTACGACGAAATTTTTATTATTTCTTACTTTTCAGTGCAAATTTTTGAAGTAGGTACACTTTTTTTTAAAAGGTTTATATCTCCCTTTTAAGTGATTTCGCTGCCCTGAGAAACAAATATAACGCAACAAAAAAAAAATATGGAAAATTAAAAAAAATACTGCGGTGGATGTGATTTGACTCATTTGCAATGTGCATCCTGCGCCGCACCCCATACCATTAGCCGCTAGACCATCATCGATACGAAAATTGACAACTTCGTGTCAATTATAGCAACCGTTGCTAAGGCTTTTCTCTGATATAATTTTCAGCAGTAAACAGAGACAAATTACTGAATTTCTGAAAAATTACTGAACCGGTTTTCGTCATATGACTGTGAGATGATGTCGAGAAATTATTAAATCCTTAAAAAAATAAGTCGTCAAAATCGGTAGGTACATATTTCATAGAGATATTACGAAAAAATTGACTTATAAGGTCAGTTTTTTCAAAATTTATGAAGAACTAGCGAACCAATTTGTATGAGATAAATATGGGACCAATCCCTAAGAATTATCTGTTGATTAAACAAGAAATCATCGAAATCAGTTCACAACTGGCGGAGTAATCGATGTACATACATACATAAAAAAAAATACGGTCCGAATTGAGAAGTTTTTTTTGTCTTTTTTGGAAGTAGGTTAAAAAGCCTTTCCTTTTCACAATCTCGTTTAAGCAAATAATAAAACTGGCCAAGTGTGTAAGTCCAAGTTGTTTTACTTAACAGTATGCATTAAAGTTTTTCCAGTTAGACGTTTGTATGTATTGCCTTTATTAACTTCGAGCAAAAAACTCCGAATAAAACACGTTTCTTATATTATTATGGGGACCTCTTTAATTTTTAACTTAATTTTATTTTTATAATTTGTTGTTATAGCGGCCTTGTGAAAATTTCAAGTGTCTACCTATTACGGTTCAAAAGATACAGCCCGGCGACAGGCGGACGGACGAATGGACAGAGGGTTTCCGTTATCACCCTTTGTGCATGGAACCCTAAAAACGGTTATCATTTAAGTTATTTTTTGTTTGTTGATTGAACAATTCTGTTAGAGTATTTAATTTTGGTAACCACTTTACACAAAAGTTTTTAAGAGGATTCGAACGATAGTTTTTTTTTTCTTTCTTCACGGGTTGCCTTACAGCTCCTGAAACCGTGTTACGGTTCCAGGGTACCCAGCGGAAGACCAAGTCTCCCTCGTTTAGCCGATGGTATTTGTGAAGCTATACCTAACGAGTGGCTAGTTCTGTTGAGGTATTTTAGATGGACAAGCCTCTAAGTTTGGTTTGTCGGATTATGTACATAAGTTTTTAATTAAAAAACCCATTGGTACATGGCCGGGATCCGGGAGCGAACTCGGGGTCTGCCTAGTTACGTGTGTATAAAAATGTATAAAAATGTAAAAACGATAGATTTCGCTCTGAATAAAGTTATCTTTGTAGAAATAATTGAATAATTTCGTTCAACCTGCCTGTAATGCCTTAATTTTTAAAAGCTCTTAAAATTATATCGAAATCACTTTCTGTTTTCTCACAATCAAAATACAAAAAAAAAGTTCATAATACAGCATATGGTGAGTCGGCCTCTTAATGACTACGGTAGAGAGAGATCACTGGTTTTTAGGGTTCTGTACTCAATATGGAGTAATATATTAATTTATCATTGTGGTTAGTTCCCGAAATTCTTATAACTCCCATAAGGAGGAAAGAGCTAGGCGACAACGGAAGCCCTATTACTAAGACTCCGCTGTCCGTCCGTCTGTCTGTCTGTCCGTCTGTCACCAGGCTGTATCTCATGAACCGTGATAGTTAAACAGTTGAAATGTTCACAGATGATGTATTTCTGTTGTCGCTATAACAACAAGTACTAGTAAAAAACAGAATAAAATAAATATTTAAGGGGGCTCCCATACAACAAACGTGATTTTTTGCCGTTTTTAAAGATAATGGTACCGAACCCTTCGTGCGCGAGTCCGACTCGCACTTGGCCGGTTGTTTATTGAATAATAGCATCTATAAAAATGAACGTTAAGTGGTAAATCATAATAATATCGTGTTATAAAAGTTAGTACTGATTCAGACATTGTGCTAAAACTACTTATTTGAATTAATAAATAACTTAGAAATGGCTGTACAAATCATCAGAAATATATGTAAGGATATTTTATAACAATTAATAATAATAAATTTTAAGAGAACATGACGAAAAAAGAATGGAGACTTTCTCAGTGCATTGCAGTGCATAAAGTTCAGGGCAATATTAAAGCTCAGCAATTTTGCCAAATAAAGGATCTCTGCCATCGGTCAGTTAGGAAAGAGATTTGATAATATTCACATGGGTTCCTTTTTTCGTATATACATTTTCAAAGAAGTGTTTATTATTCCTACAGTATGACTTATTTTATTATTTAGCCCCCGATAATGTTCTAGCGTTGTTGCCTTGTGGTAGAATTAATTTTAAAAAATAACTTTTTTTTTACAGTAATTACAATTGTGATCCTCAATACGATCACAGCACTACAAGCGATACCAGTTACAGCAACCAATAATGACAGTTCCACTGAATTTACAACTGCTCCAGAATTCTTGACAGGAATAACAACAGCAGAAGTACAAATGTCCGCCGCAGATGCGGTCTTAACACATTTTATTAAGAAAATTGAATCACTTATGATAAATAACGTCAAACAAATACGCGGCCTAAGTAAAGCAGATGTAGAAAAGTTTGAAAAATTCTTTGAAGAATTCTTGGGTAGTTATGTGAAAGACCTGAAAAGTGTACTTCGCGGTGAAGATTTAGGAGAAAATTATAAATGCGAAGATATTCTAACTGATAGTAATCCACTTAACATTGTTTTTTATGAATATTTTCATAAACTATATCCAAAAATGCAAAATGAATGCGTGAAACAAATTGTTTGTCTCGTAAGATATAATTTAAAAACAGTTTTGAGAGAGATATATTTTATTATGGATAATGCAAAAACAGCTAAACTCCATGGTGTCAGCATTTAATCAAGTTTTAAAATTATTATTAGAACTAGAGTCAGTGCCCCCGATAATTTTCGTCAGTTGCATCGTATTCGCATCCGCTAAAACTCCGCAATGTATTTTTGTTTGAAAGAAGTAAACACGAAAATTACTGGAACGATCTGTTGAATTATTTCAAAGCATTTTATTTTAGGCTGTGTTTTATTAAAAAATATGAGCACCAACCGTCTTCAAATTCTACGACGAAATATTTGTAAATTATGTCTCTATATTAACTTTTACACATGACCCATCCTAACTTTTATCCTATCCTAACTAATACTATAAATCCGAAATTATTTGTTGTCCTTTTTTAATATTAACGTGTGGTTACCAACATATTAGTAATGTAGAGAAGAATGAGCGTGCACAGTACACTCAGTCTTAATCTATCATATTTACTATTCTGTGTACGGTTACCAACACATTTTCGTTTATTTATTTATTTATCTATTTACAAAAAACCACAGCACTCCACACTACAAAACATTTTGAAAAATAAGCAAAACATATTGCCACAAAAGGATTTCTACTCTGTTGATGTTATAGTAGGTACGGAGATGTATATTAGATTACGCATCAAATTGAAAAACAAAATAACAAAAGCAATATAAAATAATAATTTAAATTAAAAGTCAAAAAGTACAACTAAAAATGTCTATGTCAAAATATTTCAAACTAGCGGACTCGGCAGACGTTGTCCTGCCCAAACGTTGGCTTGCCTGCACTACCCCTACCCCTACCCTACCCCTACCCTACCCCCTACCCCTACCCCTACCCTACCCTACCCTACCCTACCCTACCCTACCCTACCCTACCCCTACACCTACCCCTACTCCTACTCCTACTCCTACTCCTACCCCTACCCCTACCCTACCCTACCCCTACCCCTACCCTACCCTACCCTACCCTACCACTACACCTACCCCTACTCCTACCTCTACTCCTACCCCTACTCCTAGGCAAAATTAAGTTTCGCGAAGCGGACCAAACTGAAAATCAGTACTACTAATGATCTATTAAATTACTTAAATTACATTTTGTGACTATTCAATTTGGTCGCGTTCGCGATATTATCACTTTTGTTGAGTGTCGGAACGCGACATTAGATTCTCCAACACGCACGCGAATTTTAAATTTGTGCGGTGACATTAGGAACACATCTACATTGCATAGACAACAATGAGTGTTTTTAATTTAAAATTAACTTTATTGAATAGCAATAAGGTTCAAATTGACTCTGTTATTATGGGAAAAAGAAAAGGGCTGTTTTTAGGGGTTTTTCGGCAATTATTCGAATTGTCTCACCTTTAAAACCTTCCCTGGATATCTAGGAATATTTTAAGACTAAAATCAGCCAAATCGGTTCAGCCGTTTTCATGTTATGTCGTGACAACGGAAAACGGGTTTCATTTTTATATATATAGATAAATCAATCACAAAATACAATTATAAAATGTTAAATTAAAAATTACAAATTTAATAAACACATCTGATGAAGAAAAAACCGCCTTCAAAATCAAAATGTGCTTTCCGAAAGCAAATGCACATTGCACAAGTCACTATAAAAAAATACCCAAATCGCTTCATATGTGACTATATAATTTGAAGAGTTCTCGATTGCTCCAGTATCCCATTATCAGATCCATGGGACCACCTGGAAAGGATAAAAAAATTCAAATCGGTCCAGGCATCTTCAAGTAATCGGGGAACATACATAAAAAAAGAGATTCCGACGAATTGAGAACCTCCTCCATCTTTTGAAGTTCGGTTAAAAACTAAGAAAAATAAAAATACGTTAAAAAAAAGTTTAAAAAATTCAGACTGTTAGCGTTTGTGTAGTGTGTGGTGAGTGAGTGGAGGTTTGTGTGTATGGTTTGTAGTAATAGATAACATAATAAGGGATCAGAGCAACGTATCGACGTGATTTTTTGCCAAAAAGTGACATAGGCTTTAGGCTACATTTTATCCCGGAAATCCTTCAGGATAAGTTTGCCACATTTCAAAAATTGCCACATGCGAAGCTGGGTAGAAAAGCTATAATAGTATTTATATATTAAAGTTCCGGCACTCAATCACCTTTATCACAATCACTATGAATGTATTTCTAGTAGAGCATGCTCCATCTATCACGTGCCCCACACCTACATAAAATTCTATTTGCAATACTTACGTATTTTCACTTTTCGATGCGACACGTCAGGAATGGAAATATGTTTTCTGCTACGATGAAAATTTAAGATTGTGGGTAGGAGATGTTCCCTTAGGAAATGGAGGGGACTACGTGACAAATGGGAAATGAAACTAAAGCCATCGTTGTTATATTTTGGCTGTTTTATTTATGTACCATTTACAAATTTTACAGATATTCAATTTGTGAAAGTTTGAGGACCTGCATTCAGGCAAAATAATAAAATTGTGGATATGATACTAATCTATGTAAAAAAAAATGCTGTTCTTTTGTAATATAATGGCAATATAAAAAAGCCATTAATTTATGATGAAATATTTCCGAAACCACGCCAGATAGCTTTTTGAAGTAAAAAGCAACATTCAAGTATATTTAATAACAGTTAAAAAACAGCCAATGGAAACAAAAAAAAAATGTTAAACAATGTAAAAACAAAATAGTGCCATTTGGGCTAAAAACAAATATTTCTTGCTCGTCAGTGTAGACTGAATAAGATTTTCAGGGAAAGAATATATGAAAAAGTTGTCCCGAAAATTGGGAAATTTTTATGGGATTTTTGTATGAACTCAAGACCATAATAGGGGATGAATGTTAATATGGGCTCCACTATTTATACATCGTTTGCGCTATGTTAAATTGTACAAAAGAAAAGTCCAAAAATACATTTGTGCTATTTGAGTGCTAGGTTTGATATTAAACCTACCAAATGCTACCTTAGAATAATTTTACAGAATTAGAAAGGACGAAGGGGCGTCGGTGGTCGAGTGGATAAGACGTCGGCTCGCAACTGAAAAGTCGCGGGTTCGATTCCTACATCTGACCATGTACCAATGGTTTTTTTATCTATCTATGTACATTATACGACAAACCGTACGAAGAGGCTTTTCCATCTATATACTTCAACAGAGCTGGCCACTCATTAGGTATAGCTTCAAAAAATCATTGGCTAATTGAGGAAGACTTTGTCTTCCACTGGGTACCCTGGGGTCGGCAACGATTTCGGGAGCTCTAAGGCAACCCGTGAAGAATAAGAAAAGGACGATTGCAGTAAAAATCTTTAGATTTAGTCTCAAAAATCTCATTGGCTATATGAGTCGATATATTGGTAGCTAGAGCGTTAACTTGAAACTTGGAAGTCTCGTGTTCAATTCTTACTCGTACCGCACATAATATAGCACTTAGTCTAAAGGCCGATTTAGACGTTACGAGTGTTTAGTAGAGTGCGTAGGTGGCACTCGAATGCCAGTGCATTAGTAGGTTTCCAGTGACGTTTATACTTCTTCCAGTAGATTGCCATTTTGTAGGCCAAAACACACATAACTCTCCTTGTCAACTTGTGCAAATTACTAAAACTGGCCGTTTAGACTACAGCGAGTAGCGAGTCAGGAACGCGCGGGGGGTTGAGCGGGCGCGGGAGGGTGTCACTTGAAACAAAAATAAAAAGCGATTCTATTTGATTCTATTTGAAAGGCGAGTGGAACGTACTAGTACGAGTACTGGAAACTACCGTTTACATGTTTCAACTAATGTACTATCCTAACGCACTCTACTAACCACTAGAACCGTCTAAATCGGCCTTAATAGCCACTAACACTAAACACCGCCTTCAAAACCAAAATGTGCTTTCCGAAAGCAAATGCACAAGTCACTATAAAACGAATACCCGAATTGCTTCAAGTGCCTATACAATTTGAAGAGTTCTCGATTTCTCCAGAATCCCATCATCAGATCTAAGGACCATGAGACCATCTGGAAAGTATACTCTTTCAAACAAATAAAAATGTTCCAAATCGGTCCAGGCGTCTTCAAGTAATCGGGGAACATACATATAATAAATTGAGAACCTCCTCCTTCACCATGGACAACTGGAAAAAATTGGACACAGTTACCAGGGTCTCTGGCCACACCGCAAAGTGTAAAGGCCGTGAACGTGTGTTTGTATTGTTTTGCCTCCTGCTGAACATTGGGTACAAAAAAAATCCTAAACTATAGTTGTGGTATTTGAACCTCACTTTGTTGTGTTTCGTCATACAGTTTAATATATACGTTCGGTAATTTATATAAGAAAGGCTTGAAGATTAGGTTCATAATGGAGGCAATAGATTACTCTGCGGGAAGCCAGTGCCTCGTGCGGGCGGGGACGCCATGTAACAAGTTAAATTGTAAATTTTCCATATACTTACCTTTGTCACGGTATATTTGCAAACTTTATTACAATATAGGGCAGTAATAAAAGTGGCCCATAACATTGTCCATATTTAGTGAGTCATTTTATAAATAATATATTGCAATTACGACTCGCGCGCTAAGGATTCCGTACCATTTTTTTTCATTCAGAACTTTAAGACAGAATTTCCTGTAAATTATAAGAAAGGCCCTATATTCTCTATTTTTCAAAATTTTAGATTTAGTAGTTTCTGAGATAAGGGTTGGGGGACGGTCAATTGTCGTATATTTTCTTTAATATAATTAAAACTATGCATTTTATTTTTAAAATTTATAAAAAAAATATAACGAGCCCTTTCATTTGATATGTGGTTAGGCCAATTTTGTATTACACAATACTCACACACAACACGCCATACATTTTTTTACATATTTCCCTACCTACCCTCCGTTTTCCTTATAACGGCCCTTGAGTGGAGATCGAGACGTTAATCGCAACGCACCGGTGTATACGGTAGCTCCGTGTCGATAAATACAAATACGGTCGAGTCGCGCTATACGCATCCGTCGAGTCGCGGCGCCGCCCACTCAAAATAACGCAAACACACAGACAATAATTGTATATAAGCAAACCCGCGATCTCATTAGTTATGCTAGTTTAAGAAAAGTGTGGTGAAAGAAAGAAAAAGCCAACCAACGAACTGAAGTACAGCGACCTATGGATATAAATAACATCTCGAAGGTAAGGGCTGTTAATTAAATAAGTCACATGTCATACTTGAAAAAACAAATTTTTACGTTTAAATTTTTCCCTCAAAATTAACCCCCGAAATTTAAATTATGTTAAAGAAAATATACGAAAATTTGCCGCCCTCCCCTTATCTCTGAAAATACTAAGTCTAAAATTTTGGCGTAATGCTGTTATAAAATAGAACTGATGTAAAGCCTGCATTTCTGTTTTCTAAATATTGATATATGTAAAAAGCAACGGAGGTTCCGGGTTCTCACTGAAATTAAAACGCTAAGTACCATTTTTTTATTAGGAAGGCACGTAAAGCTGGCGTCTACACTTCTTCTAAAAATAATGTCTGTTTAAAACTTCATTAATAATTATTAATTTATTTATTAATAAGAATGCAACGACACACGTGTCTTGATCTCCTACTCCTATGTAAATTGGTACCTTTATGATTTACATAATTTCTATTTTTTTATGTAAAAATGTATTTAATAAATAGGTCCAGTCTTTGTTTAAGAAAATAAAAGCCAATTTCATAAGCAGTAACATAGAATGAAAGCAAGAATATTCATTACGCATTTTTTGAACATTTACGTTTTCCACTGCATCCCTTTTTCTTTGTTCGCCGTGATTTATGAAGTTCGCCGAGCTTACAAAACATTAAACATGGAATGGTATATGGAAATTATAGGAAGGAATCTTTAATATTTAAATATGAGCTATTTTGCGGTTTCATTTTAATATCTACATTGTACAAACTTGCCTATTTATAAGATAAAGACTAATTTTCATACAAAAATCCCATAGAAATCGGGCTCTACTTTTCCAATTTTTTTTCTTCACGGTTCCAGGGTAACCAGCGGAAGACGAAGTCTCCCTCGTTTAGCCGATGGTATTTGTGAGGCTATACCTAACTAGTGAGGCTAGTTCTGTTGAGGTATATTTAGATGGAAAAGCCTAAATAAAATAATTTAAAAATCCATTGCATATGGCCAGGATCCGGGATCAAACCGTCTGCCCAGTTAATACCAGATGTTTTAACCACTCAACCACCAATTTTTCTTTCCCTAAAACCTTATTCAGGCTAATACAAACATTTAAAAAATAACCAAGTTCAGAGAGCACTTAAAGCACCACAATATAATAATAGTATTGTTAAATACGTTAAAATTAAATGTCAAAAAGGCACATTGTATCCACTATATTCTACAATTAAATTTACATTACATTACAACTAACAAGTCATTAATAACCGTAGCGCGAGTCCCTATAGCAACCGGTCGCAACTTGTAAACACCTAACCCAGTTGTATTCAAATTACTCGCAATTTACAAGTATATTTATAGATTTATAGCGTTTATATCTGATAAATCCGTATTTTAGATAATCCCGCCGACCGTGACATGTCTTATTAGTCGTCGACTAATCACAACCATCACAGCATGGACAGGATTAAACTGGATTTCCCATCACGTCACGACAGAACGCCTGCGTCGGTCGCCATGACATAACGCAGAATCCCTTTTAATTCCTTAGTTGTAAGTTTAGTTGAGATTTGACAGCAATTACTGTTAAATTCATCGCAGTTGCTAATAATTATTATTTTAAATATTATTAACTAATGGAATATAAATGAGTTAATACAATTAACTCTGATCCATCATAGATTAAAATTACGATGTAAATGTACTTATGTCTTCCAAGTTGGCTAATGGTATCGATATATAGCTTCTCTATCGAAATAACTTTATCATTCTAGACTAGTTTAACACTCGGTTTAATTGCAGTTGAAACCAGAGACAAACTTAGCGTCCTGGTTCTGGTTCTGGTTATCGGGCTCAGTCTCCGCAACTCGACGTCTTAGCGCCTATTTTGCGTGAGCCGGGAATTTAGTTACTCCTGCCATCCCAGTTCCTCCAGGAAGCCGATCAGCCCCTTGATGTTGCTACATGCCTCCTGAAGCCCTGTATTCTGTCAAACCTACACACTCCAGAAGAATGTGGGTGACCGTTTCTTCAGTCTCCATGCATGCTCTGCATAGTGGACTATCTGTAAAACTTAACGTCCTATAAATATGTGGAGAAAATGATGATCTATCTATCTATCTATCATCACGCCTTTTAATCCAAGAGGGGTAGGGCAGATTCAATCGAATGCCATTTGTTACGATCCTGACATACCTCTTTCGCTTCTTTTATATTCATCATACCTATCATACATGCTCGGCGATTGTGTGTACTTTTAATATTGCCATCGATCAATATATTTTTATATGTTTAATAAAAGTAGGTACATCTAGGTCGTCCTTTGCCAACATTTCCTTTCACTTCAGCCATATAAACCTTTTTAGTCAATCTTTCATCCATCATTCTTTCAACGTGTCCAAACCAGTGTAAACTACTTTTCTTCATTTTAGTCACAACATCATCTTTCACTCCGTATTGTTCAATACGCTTTATATCACACATTCTACGTAAAGATATTAACTTTGTGGGAAAATGGCATAGGTGTATGAATGATGTGTATGTATATCTAATAACAACGCCATTTAATATTATAAATACGAAAGTAACCTTATCTGTCTGTCTGTTACGCTTTCACGGTTAAACCACTGAACCGATTTTGTTGAAGGAGATAGAGCTTCTTTTTTTAAATACACCCAACTAAGAGGGGATAATTGGGGATGAAATTTAATATGGGCGAACTTTGATTTGTTAACTTTAATAGTAGTTTATGATACGGGATCATAATAGGCGTAATTAAAACACAAGTGGATTTTTTTTTAAAATGAGGCGAAACCGATTTTTTTAATAGCATCCACGAGTGTTTTAATTCCAAGTTATGTGCCCGTTTATACACTACTTTATCTAATCCCATGCAATAGTACAAAACAAATTTAAATCGCGGTTACCTACCTACTGCGCATTAGTGCGCATGCGCATTAACTGTCAAGTAAGTCGGACATGCGCGTGTAGATATTTTCATAGAGTTTAATGTGGCTGTATAAAAAAATCCTCTGCCCTTTCTGCATTAAAAAAACAAAACTTTAGGATATCGTTTTTGTATGAAAACTTCGGTACTATAATACATTATAGTATCGAAGTTTGACATATTTCAGACGTGTGTAAATAAAACATATCATTATGAAGTATAATTCGATTTTGTAATAGAGACTTTACAATAAAAGGGTTGATAAAAGCAATTTAAAGCTAAAAATCTATAAAATTAGTTTTAATAGTTAGTATTTGAAACCGATTCTTATTAAAGTGATTTACGAGTAGATAGTACAAGTCCGGTCCAGTGTACATCCGATAAACTTCCTCTCGGATAAACAGAGGGACAGCCTGTCACTACCGAAATAGATGATGTAGTTAAGATCTCACGCGGTTGTCACTTAACTCTATCACTTACGAATACTGTATGGGCTGAAATACGTGTTTTAGGTTCTACTTTGACGTTCATATATTGACACTTTTTCTAATGTAATGTAATACAGCTACTTGACAAATGATCAGAATTAACAATTATGTTAAAGTTTATTTTACCCGCGTGGAAATAGATCCAAAAAGAAATAATCCCGTGGTATAAAAAGTAGTACCTATATCTCTGACCCCTAAACTACCACTATGCAAAAAATCATGTCGATCCCGTGAAAAATAAAAACAACCCCACGGGAACCATACATTTTTCCGGGATAAAAAGTAGCATATGTGCTATTCCAGACTATAATCTATCTCTGTGTCAAATTTCATCCAGATCCGCTGAGCCATTCTGGCGTGATTGAGTAACAAACGTACATTATTATAAACTTTCGCGTTTATAATATGGTGGGACTTATCGACTACGTTCACTGTCATTAAAAATAATAATTTACCACCAAAAAGGCAACCGGGAATGTCATTTACAAATCTCCTCAACGATATTTGAAAGTTGTAATCGGAACTACAGAAGAAAGAGGAAATTTTTGTATTTTTGTGTGTGTGTATGTTTGTAATGAATAAACTCAAAAACTACAGTGCCGATTTCAAAAACTCTTTCACCATTGGAAAGCTACATTCACCCTGAGTGACATAGGCTATATTCTATTTTCAAAAAATTAGGGATCCTTACTAAAACTCCAATAATGTAACCCAAGGTGTAAAAAATTACCTAAGAAATTCCTAACATCGCGTGCGCTGCGAAAACTATTGATGATATAGGGGTAGGGGTAGGGGTAGGGGTAGGGGTAGGGGTAGGGGTAGGGGTAGGGGTAGGGGTAGGGGTAGGGGTAGGGGTAGGGGTAGGGGTAGGGGTAGGGTATATTTTATTTTGTTCGTAAATATCCACGAGCGAAGCCGGGGGCGGAATGCTAGTGTTTCATAAAATTAGGAAGAGTTTTTCAGTGGACTACCGGAAGAAAAATGGTTTGTTTTGTAATATAGTTTTTTACATATACCTAGGTTTCCTTATGGCAGGATCCGTAGTACCGTCTCCAAGGTTGGAGGGCCGGAGAATGGCACAGCATTCCTAATATTAATTACAGGAAAAGGGAAAATTGAATTTGTTCAAAAACTAATTTCACCGATGACTACGCCCTTCCTTGATAAAGACACAGTATAAATTATTTCTCAGTCACATCGAATTGTTATTCGGTACCTATATAAAGTAAAATTATGGTATGATGTTTTTAAGGTTCATACCCAAGGGGTAAAAACGGAAACCCTATTACTATGGCTCCGCTGTCCGTCCGTCTGTCCGTCTGTCACCAGGCTGTATCTCATGATCCGTGATAGTTAGACAGTTGAAATTTTCACAGATGATGTATTTCTGTTGCCGCTATAATAACAAATACTAAAAAACAGAATAAAATAAATATTTAAAAGAGGGTTCCCATACAACAAATGTTTTGGCTCGTTTTTGCTTGATATATATAATAACGGCAACAGGTAGACGCTTGAAATATTCACAGAATATTGAGTTATATTATTCACTTTCAAAATAAATAATAAAATTAAAATAAAATTAATATTTAAGGGGGGGGGGGGGGCTCCCATACAACAAACGTGATGTTTTTGTCGTTTTTATAGAATTATTTTTCAAAATTTAGCAGACCTACAACAAAATGATGTCATCATTTAGATAAAGTATCTTTTTTGTCCCGTGGCACTACTCTTTTGTGATAAAAGAGTACCATACCACGGCCCTTAACGTGTTCCGTGGTACTACCAGTAAAACAAATGATTTGAGATATGGGGCAGAATTGCTCTATTACCTAAATGATGATGCCACTTTGCCGTTAGTCCGCAAAATTTTCAAAATTTATTACTTCTGCTTAGAAAACAAAAATATTTCAATTAGTTTATTAAAATAATACATAATTATAACATACCGAATATACGAACCGTTAGATTATCAGAAAATATTGGACACGAATTTTTTCTTTTGTTAATTAAACAAAAAAATGATGAACATATAGCCCGCTAAAGTTCCGCGTGACGTCACATTTGAGTACAATTTTGACCTATAAGTGACCTCACTGGCCCCCACTCCCAAACTTTGACGGGTTTTATTGACTTTTTGATAATCTAAATGTCGGACTAAATAGAATAATATTTTATTTACCCTGTCATCTTTCCTATTAACTGTGAGTTCATATAGAAGTGGTGCTACATTTGCACAACACTTGCTTCGTTCTACGAATTTAATTACATTTATATTAATTACAATAAAGGAAATTTGGTGACTTCATACTGTTAGATTCGATGGTCGTAAATTTTATTTCCTAGAAATAATTATCAAGAAATTAGGTATGTAAATTGTAAAGTGAAATAATTAAGGTAGGTACGTTTTTATATTTTTATATTAAATATTACTATTTTAATATTTTGAATATTTTTGTTTTCTAATCAGTAGTTTTTTTTATAATAAGTCAAATTAGTTTCTTAAAATAGCTTAATCTTTGAAGTAAAAATATAAAAATTATTTTTACTTTACATACCGAATTACAATTCTATGTGACTAGACATATATTGTCTCTCTCTTCATAGGGCTTTCAGTGGTCATCTGTAAAATTAGCTTTCGACCCCTGGCTTCGCCCGTGGATATTTTCTAACAAAATACAATATACATAGCATAATATTGCTCAGAAAAATCGTAGCTTTCTATTCGTAAAATATTTTTTAGAATCGGTTTAGTAGTTTGAGAGAGATATACATCCAAACTTACAAACTTAAAATTTTTACCTCTTTATAATATTAGTATAGTCTAATAAATATAGATTAAAGTAGGTATATTCTCAATAAGAAGTTGGTCATTAATTTTCTGCAAATGGCATTTTGTTTCAAACTTTTTGATTTTAAAGGAAAGAGTTGCAAAAGAATTTAATGACTTTCAAAATACTTGACTGGAAGAAAACGATTCTTAGTTAATTACAAACTTCACAATTACGCTTTAATAAAACTTAATTTGAAATTACTTAATGATCTCCTAGGTTATGAAAAAACTATAATTTACATTATATGTGTGACGATATACGACTCAAAAGGTTTAAGGCTGAAGTAAATGGAATTTCTGGCAGAGGACGACCTAGGTGTATTTTTATTGAACATATAAAAATATATTGATCGATGGAAATATTAAAAGTACACACAATCGCCGAGCATATATGAAAGGTATAATGAATATAAAAGAAGCGAAAGAGATATGTCAGGATCGTAATAAATGGCATTCGATTGTCTTTGCCTACCCCTCTTGGGATGAAAGGGGTGATGATAGATAGATAGAATAGATAGATAGATAGACGATATATTTTTCATGTGTGTTCATGTGACCTATAGTTTGTTTAAAGGTCCGTGGCTCTCTGTCATCTTGTATCTGTCAAAAATATGACAAATCTCAGTTAATACTGGAAAGGTGAGTTTTAACATTTCCTTACCACACAATTGATAGTTATTATTTTAAATTGGATTGAGCCATATTTTTATCATTTAGGGTTCTAAATAGCCATAATTTCCAAAACGAGCATTGCTTTTGCGTTTTGGAAATTATGGCTATTTAGAACTCTTAATAATGGAAATATGTTGAATAAATAAGCTCACCTTTTCAGGATTGATTAACTGAGATTTGCCATATTTTTGACAGATATAAGATGACCTTGACCATCGCCCCTTAATAACTATTAACAATCTCTTTGATACGTACATTATTTAAAAATATTGAAACCAAATATCGCCGTTAAAATATTTTAAGGACAATTTTTTTAGCAGTTTTTAACATGTGGTATAATGCGTCAACTAAAAATTTCGTCAGATAGATAACCCAAATTGGTTTGTTAGGCCAAGGTACCGAATTGGAAGGCCTAAGTCTAGAAATGTATGTACACGTTACAAATTCTAATTTACAGGACAGTTCACCTATGACGACAATAATAGATATGACTTAACAAATACATAACATGCAAATAGAGCTAATGAAAATAACAGAACGTCGTCGCTAGAATAATAAACCGTTAAATAAATCTGTTGAAAATTTTGAAACTTAATTTTCCAAAAGATTTATTCGTTTCACAAGATGTTCCAACGTGAACGAACAAAGTTTTCTGGCATTGTTTCCGATAACTGTTTAAATTTTATTGCTTAAATAGATTTATTGCATTACCGTTGCTTTTACCTAAAATCTCGTCTCTTAGATAACTTTTTTGTTTATTTGCAAAGTTTCTTATAGTTAGTTTAATTACAAGAAATCCTAACTGATATTTTGATATGTTTGTTTATGCTACTTTTACATAAAAACAGAGCATTTCTTATTTTATTTTTTTATCCCGGAAAATCCTTCAGGATAAATTCGTAAATGAAGTTTTAAAAATGCCCTTGCCCTCTAACTATCTCTGTGTAAAAATACGTAAGTTGGATATAAACGGTTCTCGAGTAAAAGCACACTAACGGATAAACGGACGAGAGACACTTTGCGTTTCATAGATGTATAAATGACAAATTATTTACGAAGTAAACATAAATAAAAAATAATTATATACTAAATATACTAATATTATACTAAAACGTACAAAATCACTTTATGAAATTTACTTCATCATTAGTCAAGTTGTCCGAAACATATAATTCACATTCTAGACCTATTTTGTGAAATTCTTGTTTAATGTAAATGAGGTCTTTCAGAACTGTATCAGCTTTGCCTCCTAAAGTTCCATCGTCTATGTACCACACATTAAGTTTAGAATTTAGGGATGAGATGCACCTATGGATACCTAGACTAAATAGGGCTGGTCCAAGCGGATTCTTTATTTTTTATTTATGATTGGTTTTCAAGTCAGTGAATATAAATTATTTAAAGCTTTTTAAATGTTCATATTTTGCGTGGGGTATTTTTTAACTATTAAATTAATTTTAATTTTCCTCTTTCTAAACTACGTAGGTAATTATAGAAAACAATAAATATTTTTTCTTGTTAGGGGAGATTTTATTTTGGGAAAGGGGGGTTATAGGTGTGCTTGCTCTCATAAATATTTCAGCACAAACTAGAAGTAGCTAGCTTTAATAGAAGTTGAGATCCTAAAGGTGGCCACATATTTGTCCAAACCCCGGCCGGTCGCCGTACGGTCCACCGAAACCGACCACAGACTCGTCCAATTCTTATCGCGCGGCCCACCATCCGTTTTCAAATCGTTGTATTTGTGGTTGATTTCGATGACCGGAACTATCTGTCACATACACACACATCCACACGCCTTTGTTTAATCGAATCTTGTGTGTCTGTGTGGGTGAGTGAATTGCATGTGATCTAGATCGTATGATATACATTGCTAATTGTGTGGGCCTGTCTTCAGTCTCGATCATTCGGCGGCCGGATCGAAAATTTTCTGTGAGATACCGGACCAGTGCGTGGGCTACTTTACACAGGCTCTGATGAAACCTCAATATCATGGAAACTGCTCACCCAATTTTCATGCAAAAATTTGCAAAAATTTGAATTAAAATACACAAACACTCTTTGGTCAAGCCAATTTTGTATTACACAATACACACACACAACGCGCAATATATTTTTTACATATTTTCCTACCTCCATTTTTCTTATAACTGCCCCACAGTGGAGATCGAGACGTTAAGCGCAACTCACCGGTGTATACGGTAGCTCCGTGTCAATAAATACGCATCCGTCGAGCAGCCGCGCCGCCCACTCATAATAACGCCTACAGTAAGACAATAATTGTATATACGCAAAAGAAGAAAAAGTGTGGTGAAAGAAAGAGACAGCCAAAAACATCGAACCGAAGTACAGCGACTTATGGATACAAATAACATCTCGAAGGTAAGGGCTATTAATTTCCTCACCACTCTTTTACCCCAAACGTATAAAATATACCGTTTCCGTTCCGTCGTGGGTAAAAATGGTTGACAAGAGTAAACTTTCATTAGGATACTTCAAGATCGTAGAATGTAAAAGTCCTTATATTTTCTGTCCACCCAAAATAGTTCTGAATTTTCAACGAATCTCGACATATTTTATTTGCTAAGCTATAAATTGGATTTTGAATAAAAATATTCAACAGCTATCCAAGCAATTTCTTGATGCAGTGGCAAGGTGTGTATGAATAACTGAATTCGTCGCAATGCGGGATGCAAATATAGCTCAAATGCTTGTCATCATTATGTACATTTACTGTAACGTCTTCTGCTATATTCTAACTAATTGTTTTTAGGATCCCGTACCCAAAGGGTAAAAACGGAAACCCTATTACTAAGACTCCGCTGTCCGTCCGTCTGTCTGTCTGTCTGTCTGCCCGTCTGTCATCAGGCTGTATCTCATGAACTGTGAGAGTTAGACAGTTGAAAATTTCACAGATGATGTATTTCTGTTGCCGCTATAACAATAAATACTAAAAAACAGAATAAAATAAATATTTAAGGGGGGCTCCCATACAACAAACGTGTTTTTTTTTGCCCTTTTTATAGATAATGGTACGGAACCCTTCGTGCACGAGTCCGACTCGCACTTGTCCTTTTTTTTTGTTTCTTTGTCTTTCCTTCACGCCACAACAAAGCAACGGATCGACGTGATTTAACTAGTACTTAAAAATTGAAGTGTCTGCAATCTGATTGGGAAGCAATAAAGGTTTTTAAATTTTTGACGTGTAGCATTTTTCCTCTCGCTTTTCTACAATCTGTGGGAGTGATTTCGTGAAAAGGGACGGAAGTGTGTAACAGGAAGACAGGGAAGCAAGCGCTTTTTGATTTGACCAATGAGCGCGCGCGGATTTTCCGAGAAGTTGGTACTGTCAGCCAACAGGGTATGCGTGTGTGTGACGAGAAACAGGGAAATAGAGAAGGTGAACGCATCAGCTGCGTGCTTAACTGTGTGTTGTGTATAAAGTGTTAATGTTTTCAGGATATAATGTTAGTGTTGCTTATTACAAGGTGGGATGTCAGATGTTACACATCATATACGACTACTGTAAGGCTCGCTCGTTTTTTTGTCTGTCTGTCTGTCTGTCTGTCCCAATGTTTTTTCAGAATAGGTTCCGAAACTGATCAATAGTGAGTACTTGGACTTAAAATATGTTTTTTGTTTCATTTCGAATTCTTAAAGTGTTTCGTAGAAAAAAAACACAGATCTCATGCACCCACAGGCTCTTTTAAATTTTCATAACTTCAAAACTTCTTATTATTTTTCAAATTTCTAAAAATCTTCAGAGATATAATCTTTAATGTAGAATTTTAAAAATATATATTATAAGACTAATTGTATGGTGCCGCCAAAAATTCCATATTTTATTTTTTCAAAAAACTTATTGATTTTTTTTTATATTGCAAAAGGGGCCCCTACAGAAGCAATAGAAAAACATCTATTGCCCATATTTGGCTGTATTAATTAACGAGGTCGTTTAAGAAATTTAATAAATTGATTTCAAAAATCCACAGGCAAACCCGGGTCGCTAGAATATACAAAAATCCTTCACATACTAGAACTGTTGATACTGTTTTGAATGCAATATTGCAAACAGAATAAAATATTAATCCATGAGTCGTGCTTTATTACGTAGACGACGTGAAGTCGACATTTCAAGCGAACATTCAAAAGCTCATGCATTTTCATAAAATATACATTTTACTTTAATATCGTGCAGATATTTTGGGCTCGTTCAAATGCCATCCGTCCGTGTTGAACACTTAATTTGAAATTTTATATTTGAGAATGTATAGACTAGCTATCCTCCCGGCTTAACTCGTTAAAAATGGAACGGAGCGAATTTTGATAGCACTTCTCACCTGATTCCGTTAACAAAGCGGGAGGTAATAAGGTTTTTTAATTAAGTACTTATGTACATAATCCAACAAACCACACTTAGAGGCTTTTCCATCTAAATTCGAACAGAACTGGCCACACGTTAGGTATAGCCTTACAAATATCAAAAGAGAAGCGCGCTATTTGATCTGACAATGAGAGCGCGCGGTGGTAGAGTTGGCCGTCAGAGAAAGGGAAATAAAGAAGTAGAACTCATCAGCTGTGCGCTTAACCTACAGTGTTGTGTATAAAGTGTTAATGTTTTCAGGATATAATGTCAGATGTTACACATCATATGCGACTACTGCATGGCTCGCCTGTTTTTTTTAACTTATAAAATTTATCTACAAAACTCTAAAAGAAACAAAAAGCAGATCCAAGTATAAATACTCACTTTGATCCGTGAAAGCTTCGGTCGGCGTCGGTGGTCGAGTGGGTAAAACGTCGGCTCACAACTGAGAAGTCGCGGGTTCGATTTCCACATCCGACCATGTACCAATCCGTTTTTTATAATAATAAATCCATGCACATTATCTGACAAACCGTAGAAAGAGACTTATCCATCTACATACCTCAACAGAGCTGGCCACTCGTTATAGCCTCAAAAATGGGTCTCCTACAATATCTCTAAAATGTTTTGATATAATTTTAGAATATATGGGTACTTAAGATATAAAATTACGTTCTATAATTATTCATTTGCTATAATTTTTTTTAAATCTAAAATCGATTTCTGTAATTTTCAAAATCACTATTATCAAAATATATAAAATTAAATTCTATAATTATTCATTTGCTATAATTTTTTTTACCCTAAAATCGATTTCTGTAATTTTCAAAATCACCATTATCAAAATAAATATAAAATTAAATTCTATAAATATTTATTTGCTATAATTTTTCTTTTGTCTAAAATCTATATCCGTAATTTTCAAAATCACTATTATCAAAATATAATTAAATGATCTAATATATAATTTGCTATAATTTTCGTTTTCTATAATTTTAAAGATATCTAAATTATCAAAAGGTACAACATTTAAGCACAAATGGCACATCTAATGATTAATTTGCTATAATTTTTTTCCAATTTATTTGCGAAATATTTATTATATAAAATCGTCCTTCCTTATTATTATTTATATTTATAGGTATCATATCGGTTATCAACAAGTGATGGTGGTTTAGGTATGTAGTTATAAGACTTAAGATTATATATTTTCAAAATTATAGTAACAGCAATTATAGAAAAGTAGCCATTAGTGCAATTGAAAATAGACATTATAAAAATTACAGGACTTGAAATTATAGATTTTGAAAATTATGGGAACTGCAATTATAGAAAACAATACGTTGTAGGAATTAATATTATAGATTTAAAAAATTATATCAAACACATTTATATATTTTTAAAATTACAGGATCTAAATTTATAGAAAATGAATATTTATAGCAAGTAAAATTATAGCTTCTGAAATTATATATATATTTTTAGAGCATTTGAGAGGATACCCTCAAAAATACCAGCTAATAGAGGGAGACGTGGTCTTTCGCTGGGTACCCTGGGACCGTAACACCGTGAAAAAGAAGAAGAAGCTTCATTAAAATTCATTGAGCCGTTTCGAAGGCTATTCTGGACACACATTGGAACAAATATACCGACAGAATAATGGCATAATGGCAGTGTAAATGGTATATCCAACTCATATATTTGTATTAATTTTGAAATCACAGACACAAACGGATCCAGGCATCTAACGTATGCATTTAGCGAATGGCCCATTTTAAACAGAAGTGATAATTGGACTATATGGTTTCTATTATGTTCAGATGAAGCAGGAGAACTGGATTAAAGTTTAAAAATCTCTTATTATCGCTTTTATCTCGAGTGAGAATTCGGTAGGTAAAGTAGAAAGTAATGGTATGTTTTTTTAATATTTTAATTTCAAATTTTGCCGACAAACAACAAAATGACGTCATAATTTAAGTAAAGTTTGTTAACTCATTTGAATTACTGCTAATGCCACGGGCTACATTACGGACCGTAGTACCACTTTTATAACAAACAAGTTGTACCACAGACAGAAATGTTACTTTACCAAAATTATGACGTCAATTTTTCGTGGTCGCCAATTTTTTGTTTTTTTTTTATAAAAGAGGTACTGGATAGAAAACAAAAATACATACCAAATTGAACTTAAATTGGATCCATTTCGTCATCGACGCAATATCAGGTGTTTTATTATTAGGGTTCCGTACCCAAAGGGTAAAAACGGAAACCCTATTACTAAGACTCCGCTGTCCGTCTGTCTGTCTGTCTGTCCGTCTGTCAGCAGGCTGTATCTCATGAACCGTGATAGTTAGACAGTTGAAATTTTCACAGATGATGTATTTCTGTTGCCGCTATAACAGAAAATACTAAAAAACAGAATAAAATAAATATTTAAGGGGGCTCCCATACAACAAACCTGTTTTTTTTTGCTCGATATTGATAACGCAACAGGTAGACGCTTGAAATATTCACAGAATATTTAGTTATATATTCATTTTAAAAATAAGTAAAATACAACTAATATTTAAGGGGGGCTCCCATACAACAAACGTCATTATTTTGTCGTTTTTATAGATAATGGTGTGCGTGTCCGAATCGCACTTGGCCGTATATTATTTCATACAATTTATGAAAGACATTTCATATGTCAAGCAAATGGACAATATGGCATATTATTACGAACCACTTACTATGCAAATGTCCTCCATAGCAGTTGGATATTATTGCTTGAAATAATAATGTAAATTGTATGTACAAGACGTGTTTGTATTATGTTTAAGGTTGGCAGAATATTCTATATGAGAATTAGCAAGTGTGGAAATATTTTTCGTGTATAACTCGTAGACGTATATAAAAAACTAGCTGTGTCTTGCGGTTGCATCCGCGTTAATAGATACTGCTCCGCCCCTTTGGATCTTAGCGTGATGTTATATAGCTACCGATTTTCATGAAATTTGATATGGAGACAGCTTGAACCCTAGCGAAGAACCAAGGCTACTTTGGGGGTATAATATAGGGGATGAAAATTAGTACGGACCCTACGGGCGAATTCGAGGCGAATAGGTGGTACAAAATATTGAACCAATTCAATTCAGATGATATAAAATGAACAAAGTTGCTGACAAAAGTACATAAATATGTATTGAGCTTAGTTCAATGTTGTAACAAACTTGATGTCGCAAGACTCGCCTCGTATGCACATTTCTTGTATAAGAATTGTAAATTTCTTCTCAATGTATACGGATGATCCTGCTCCGGCTTTAAGTTCAGCTAATGCATTCTTATGTTGGAATATCTTAATTTTACAATACAGAAAAACATTTTTTAACAAAAAAACCGACTTCAAACAGAAAACTAAAAAGGAAAAAATAAATTTACTTAGCACAAAGTGATTCGTATTTTGATTTAGTTAATCAGAAATGATAAAAATAAGTAATTTTCAATACACTTGCTCAAAAAGTGAACTTTCAATGTCAGTAAACATGGCTTGTAAGTTGATTATTAGTTGATTTCTTTACAATATATTTTAAATTTCTACAAGTCCAATGTAAAGGTTTGCTAGCAAGAAGTTTTTAACATGAAAGTTGAAAGTCGACTTATGCAATAGAAAAAATTATAAATTTAAAAACTAAGCAATAGATTATCAACATTATTATAAATTGTATATTAAATACCGCAGATTTTAAATGTTAAATCGTTTATTTATAAAAAAAACATCGTAAAAGCTGAACGTTCACTTTCTTTGCCTTTTAATTTTGTAATAATTAAAAACAAATTTTACGCAAGCGTATTGCGTACCTTTTTAACCGACTTCCAAAAAAGAAGGAGAAGGTTCTCAATTCGGACCGTATTTTTTTTTTTTTTTTTTTTTTTTTTTTTTTATGTATGTATGTACGTCGATAACTCCGCGAATTGTGAACCGATTTTGATGGTTTATTTTTTAAACGACAGATAACTCTTCCGGATTGGTCCCATTTTTATCTCATAAAAATTGGTTCATTAGTTTTTCAGAAATTTTGAAAAAACTGACTTTATAAGTACATTTTTCTTGATATCTCGATAAAATATGTACCGATTTTGACGACTTATTTTTTTTAAGACATCATAATTTCTCGACATTATCTCACAGACATATGACGACAAACGGTTCAGTAGTTTTTCAGAAATTCAGTAATTAATTTCTGTTTACGGCTGAAAATTATGTATCAGGAAAAGCCTTAGCAACGGTTGCTATTGACACGAAGTTGTCAATTTTCGTAACGATGGTGTAGCGGTTAAATATAATGGGGTGCATAGGATGCACAATCACATGGTTCAAATCACATCCACAGCGGTATTTTTTTTAAATTTTCCATCAATATTTTTTTAGTTGCGTTATTATTTGTCTCTCAAGGCAGCAAAACCACTTAAAAGGGTAAAATAAACCTTTTAAAAAAAAGTGCACCGACTTCAAAAATTTGCACTGAAAAGTAAGAAATAATAAATATTTCGTCGTAGAATTTGAAGACGGTTGGTGCCAAATTAGAAACAACTTAGTTCCCAAATTCACTAATCTAGACAATTCATTAGGAACCTACGATCATCAGTACAATACAAACATAGATAATACAAGAATAGATAATATTGAACAGATCTTCTTAGATATTTACTTAGTTTTGTATCCTAATTTGGCACCAACCGTCTTCAAATTCTACGACGAAATATTTATTATTTCTTACTTTTCAGTGCAAATTTTTGAAGTCGGTGCACTTTTTTTTAAAAGGTTTATTTTATTTACATTTATTTATTTATTTTATCCTTGTTTTATTTACCTATTTTTCTCACAAATGTATTGTAAAACGTCGTATGATACACGGGTGTTAAGGTTATTATATCCTATTTACCACACTTGTATATCACAATGTACTATTATAATTTTGAAGTAAGAAATTTTAAATATTTCGTCGTAAATTTTGAAGAGTAATCTATATCTCTACTGTTTGTTTGTTTGTTTATATAAACGCGCTAATCTCTGGAACTACCATTATTTTTGCATTTGGTATCCTAATTCTTGAGGAATACTATACTATTATACTACCTTACGAGTGACTTGTTGAAGTATAAAAGCATTTAATACTGGGAATCGAACCCGGAAGTAAAAAATCCTGAATGTGTAGAAAACGATATTAACAGATTTCATAAACCTATATATTAACGGAGTAACATTTTATACACTTTGCTTCCATGAAGAACGCTTTCAGAGCTTTTTTTTCATTTTCACTCGAATCGAGGTGGAAAGTGCAACGGTCGATGTGGCAGGTGCAAACGGATAACCGGATTTAGTGTGAAGCGCTTCGAAGGTATCCGGGTCAGGCGTTCTTTTGAATGAAATTCCAGTGACCCAAATGTTTTGATCAGACCTCTGAATTGAAATCAAGAAATGCGCCGGGAATCTGATTTACAATTTATAGTTATATTAAAATTTCTGGTCTGTAGCCTTTTCACGCAAAAACTACTAATCATATTTTGAAGCGGTTTTCACTATTAGATAGGTTTATTCACTTGAAATGTTTACGAGTATTAAACATGGACCTATCATGTTTAGGAGCTGAGCAATAACAGTATAAGTGAATCAAGTCGGGGAAAATGTTAGCCCCAGCGATATTGCGTTTTGTGTCTAATCCGTCAGAGATATAACAAAATGATGTTGGAAATATTTGTCAAGAATGAAATTACCTACAAAAGAGTCAGCAGTAACATCTATCTATAAACCCATATTAAATATTATAGGTATAATAAACATTAAATCTCAGAATAAAAAAAAACTATGGAAAATGTAACTTGTGTAATTACCGTTTTTCTTCTGAATTTAGTGTAGATTTCACCTGATGTAAGAAACCAATTCCTAAAAATATTTAATTCGTAGGTCAAAGTAAATTCGTTTCTGCAAATATCAATAATTGTATGGTTCAGGTAGGCTGGTCGGTTGATTACTACACAAAAGGTCTCTAAGGATTGTCCTAAATCCACAAATGGGTAAACGAGGAAAATTGAGAATAGCTGGTGTTGCTATATGTTTTCTGGCTATAGTAGTTTTGCATATAAGAACGCAATAATTATGTTTTACAAAAGTTTACTGAAATTTCTTATTCATCTTCTCCCGAAACCGTGTAAGGGTCCCAAGGTGTCCAGTTCTGTTGAGGTATATTTAGATGGAAAAGTCTCGAAGTGAGATCTTTTTTATTATATACATAAATTATTACAGTACTCTATGAATACAATACGTGTAAAGATTCAAATTGAATAAAAAAAATAATAAATAAACAATTACCTTCATTTTCTGACAAAGCAATCATAGACTGAACTATCATTTTTACATTCAGCTTATTCGGATCCTATTATGAAAAAAGATTGGGACTTTGGACAAAAAAAAATTGTTTTACCTACATAAACAATTATTACTTATAGAACTCGTTCATATCGATAAGATTAATAAAAAAGATGACCGTCACGGGACGCCTGGCAATGTGAAACATCGAAATTGACGCGTCAAGTAAACTGTAGTCGAATAGAGTGGCACACGCAGTGCACATAGTATACACGCCACGCACATACTAGGAATTGGAGAGCGGGGGGAGAGGGGCCATGACGCAGTTTTCCGTCACGCCATACGAGTCGGTTTTACCCCCAAAATCAACAATGGAGATTGTAGAAGTAATGTGCAGAATCTTGTGGTCAATAATAAAGAATAAAGGTGGCCACACATTCGTCCAATCCCCGGCGCGCTGCCGTACGGTCCACCGAAACCGACCACAGACTCGTGTAATTCTTGTAACGAACAATCCGCCTAGATCATCCGGCAGCCTGAATGAGAAAATTTTCGGTGCGATGCCGGACCAATGTGTGGCCTACTTAAGGAAGCTTTTGACCAAAAAAAATACAAACGAATTGGGAACCTCCTCCTTTTTTAAGTCGGTTGAAAATTAGTCCAATTTTTACATTGCACCTGCTTCCCTATTACTGCATACCTAAGATATATTGTAATTTAGCATAATAACCTATTTACAGCGACAATTTTGTTAGCACGGGAAAACCGAAAAAATATTTAATCTCGTTATTTCTCGTAACGGCGCCTCGCTCCGTGAAAATTGGAGTTTTCTTAACAAATTGATTCAGAAATCCACGTCTATTTACCGGGCTTAAGTTGAATTGTATAACCGGTGGGAATATTTCTATAACAAAGATACTTCACGCGGTCCTTGAGAAACATGTCTTAATTTGAGGTGTCATACATTTTCTTTAATTATTTTTGCTATAACCTACACAATATATATAAATTAACTTTAAAAAAAAAGTGTACCGACTTCAAAAATTTGCACTGAAAAGTAAGAAATAATAAATATTTCGTCGTAGAATTTGAAGTTGGTGCCAAATTAGTTTATTTTTCCCTTTTAAGTGATTTTGCTGCCCTGAGAGACAAATAATAATGCAAATAAAAAAAATTAATGGAAAAATAAAAAATAAAATACTGCTGTGGATGGGATTTGAACCATTTGCATCCTGAGCTGTAACATACCATACCATACCTTTAGCCGTTAGACCACCGTCGATGAGGTCGATACCAAAATTGACAACTTCGTGTCAATAGCAACCGTTGTTAAGGCTTTTCTGTGATACATAATTTTCAGCCGTAAACAGAGACAAATTACTGAATTTCTGAAAATCTACTAAACCGATTTTCGTCATTATGTCTGTAAGATAATGTCGAAAAATTACTATAACCTTAAAAAAATAAGTCGTCAAAATGGGTACATATTTCATCGAGATATTAAGAAAAATCTACTTATAAAGTCAGTTTTTTCAAAATTTCTAACAAACTACTGAACCAATATTCACTAAAAAAAATGGGACCATCTGTGAAGTATACCCTTTCAAATAAAAAAAAAATTCAAATCGGTCCAGGCGTCTTCAAGTAATCGGGGAACATACATTAAAAAAAATAAAGATTCCGACGAATTGAGAACCTCCTCCTTCTATTTTGAAGTTCGGTTAAAAATTACATTCTATATATTCATTTGCTGTAGTTTTTATTTTCTCTAAAATTGTTTTCTGTAATTTCCAAAACCTACAATAAATTGTTATAAAATGAAATGCTCGAATGATAATTTTCCTATAATTTTGTTTCATATTTTTTTTCTTTCTTACAGCTCCTGAAACCGACCAAGTCTTCGTCATTTAGCCGATGATTTTTTGAGGCTAAACCTAACGAGTGGCTAGCTCTGTTGAGGTATGTAGATGGAAAAGCCTCTCTGTACGGTTTGTCGGATAAAGTACATAGATAAAAACCCATTGGTACATGATCGGATGTAGGAAACGAACCCGCGACTTCTCTGTTGTGAGCCGTCGGCTTTCCCACTCGACCACCGACGCCGCTAACGAACAACTCACTTTTTCTATTCTTTATTTTTTAATTTAAACTTCATTAAACAGAATTTTCATCAAAGCTAAACTAACAAAATACGTAATTCAGAAGCTAAGCTCTTAAAATTACTCCTCTCCAATTGTATACAGAAACACGTCGGAATTTTCCGCCACGTGAGCTCTAGATTTAATGTAATTCATCTACGCTCATGACATACTCATTTCAAACGATTTGCTACACAGCGAGTGTATTTCATACTAGGTACTTCTGTTTAATGACAAAATGGGGAGGTATTTTGTAATCATATGGTTTGAATTTAATACTGTATTAGACACACAATACAGTATTTTTTTTAATTTGTATGGGGATACATTTCTCTGTAGATAATCCACCTGTGTCACTGTAATTTAGCTTATAGTTACATACTCAATATTTCTAAGTGAAATAACTGTTATTTTTTCAATGGGTTTTATTGAATAGGAAATATGGGTGGTTAAACTTTGCCCCCGTTATCTCTTACATAATCTATCACAAAGCTCGTAATTTTTTAAAGCTCTGTCATACCATTACCATTCAATTATATACATTGAGTTTTAATGTAGCTTATTGAAAATTTAAAATAATTATTATTTTATTATTTTTGACCATTAAAAAAATTAATATAATAACTATATGCTAAATTACAGTGACACAGGTGGATTCTTTACATATAAATTGGGAATAGTTTATCCTAGAAAAATTGTTGTTACGAAACTACATCGTGGTGGCCGAGTGGTTATATGTCTGGTATTAACTAGGCGAACGTCGGTTTGATTCCAATGGGTTTCTTATGATTAAACACTTGTACTTAGAGGGTTTTCCATGTAAATATACCTCAACAAACTGGCCACTCGTTAGCCTCACAAATACCATCGACTAAGAAGACTTGGTCTTACTCTGGGATCGATAACACTGTTTCGAGAGCTGCAAGCCGGATGAAGAGAAAAAAAACTACATTATTTACACTATAGTATTTACAAGTATTTAAATACTTACAGCAATATTTGCAACTAAAATTGGTGATTTGTAATTTTTTTCGCATTTCATCAATGTCCACTAGCCATGTATGTATTGCCATTATTAGGATCGAGCAAAAAACGCCGAATGAAACAAGTTTTTTGTATTTTAATTTTTTACGTTATTTCATTATTATTTTTTTATTATAACAGCCATAATAATACACACTCTGTGGTTATTTCAAGTGTCTACCTATTACAGTTCAAACGATACAGCCCTGTGAAAGGCGGACGGACGGACAGCAGAGCCTTACTAATAAGGTTTCCGTTGTCATCCTTTGGGTACGAAACCCTAAAAAGCGTCCCGATGTCTCTTCACCATTTTCTCTCTGGCCACACCACAAGATATAACCACCGTAATGGTGCGTGTACTTTTAATTCTATTTAAGGCTATAAATCTGTCACACAGTATAATGAGGTAGTCGTAATTCTTCCCCTAAGCCCAACACTGCATTGTCAACCTAACAAGCATCACGTACTTTATGACAGAATCATTTACATGCAAAGTGTCTTCTACATACAATTATTCATATTTACGCACGCAATTTCTATGTCAAGTGAAATAAATGAACTGAGTGGCGAACTGAATTTTCATCAGGTGGGGTTGGTAAGTTATATCTGTTGTAGACGATACAAAAATACTAATCTTGGAGAGAGAGGGTTTTGAAATTATTATAACATCTTCCTCAAAATCATATGGAAGGAAGAATAGACGGAAGAATAGAATGTGGAAGATCTAAAAGAGGATACATGAAGAGAAGTTAGGGAAGTCTCCACAGACAAGATCGATGCTGTTAAATTGAATGATTTGATTGAGTTTTAGAAATACATGTTAATAAATACGTAAAAATATGAAGTCATGGTCTTGAGTTCGTACAAAAATGACATAGAAAAAAAGCACTTTCCGTTTTTCGCTAATTTTCGAAATTTTCGAGCTACTTTTTAAATTTTTCTTTCGCTATAAACTTTACTCAGACAACTTCCAACAATTTAAAAGAAAAATCAGCCAAATCGGTCTAGCCGTTCGCAAATGCTGTGCTTACCAACGAATAGCAATATTTTTTTATTTATATAGATTTCCAAAAATAGGAAGCTTGTATGACAATGATATCAGTGTCTCTGGTCACACTACAAGGTGTACATGCCGTGATGGGGTGGTTTTGACTTTTCTTGATATTGGACAGTTACATTTTTATTTTATTTGATATAAATATGTTCATGTTAGTATTTAGATTGCGAAAATACTTACAAAATTCTGGTGAAAATATTGCAAGTATATTTTTCGAGTTATTTTTGTACCTCGTCGCCATCGATGCTCGTAGCACCGTGTGTCGTAGAGTCAACCCGTACTGAAATAAACAACCTTGACATCATATTTATGATTTATGGATAGATTCAAGACGTTCAGTTCGTCGTCATATCGTATTTTTTACCTTTACTATCAAGTAAATAAATAAATAAATAAATGCACTTTAATTTTTCCCTCAAAACGATTATTTACGCTATACATCGAGATTGGGTCATGAAACTCTATATACGTAGCAAGTTTCAACATTTTTCGTCCAGTAGATTCGGAGAAAATAAGCTGTGACAGACAAAATTGGTCCTATAAAGGCTTCAGTTTTTTCATCGGTGATATTCAGAACTCTAAAAATTAAACTCTTTTCTTTTTATAGAGAAAACGACGTGTGACCTTGACACGGAGTGACTTGCGCGACGAAAGTCAAAAGGCACAAATAATAATCCAATCCTAAGCAACTGCAAGTACAGACAATCAACTCTATGACAAGCTATTTCACGACACTACACCCTCTAACATTAATGACGTCTAATTCGATTTGCAATATGTCCCACTTAACGCCTACTTACTTGTCAGTTCACCAATATGAAGTACCGAACCCCTTTATCTATACACAAGTGTAGAGACACAGAGTAAAGAAAAAAGAGTAGGACGAAGCTCAAGTAAGCGACAGGAGAAAATAAAAATGCGCTACAATTATACCTTATATGCGGTTAAATAAGTTAACGTTATTCAGAACTTGTAAACAATTCAATTTTAAGTATGACAGAAGTTGTCAACATTTATTGAAAAAAAAAATTAAAATGGCCTTCGTTCACATTTTTTTTTACAAATTTTTTTCTTCTCCTGAATAAAATGCAGTGTACCTATGTAAAACTAGGTTGTTATAAGTAAAGATAATTTTATATGGTGGTTCACATAAAATGTACGCTCCCTTGTGTTTCTAATACGTTACGGTGTTAAACATAACATTAATTTAATAATATTGTTGCCAATAAGCCTGATATTGTCTTGGTAGATCGATCAGCCTTGCAATAATAATCGATGTCACTATCCCACATGACGACAATCTTGTGAAAGCTGAGAAAGATAAACAATCAAAATATCTTGATTTGGCTCACGAAATTGTCGACATGTGGGATGTGAAGTCGGCGATCATTGTACCGATCGTGACGGTCAATTGTCTGTTTGCCAAGAGTTTTGACCGTCACCTTAGGAGCCTTGAGATTTGCGGTTAGGTCAAGGGCCAGATCCAGAAGGCAGTACTCCTCAGCATGGCACGTATTGTGAGGAGGTTCCTCTCTCTGCAGCCCTAACCACCGGTAGTTTGGGTATTTACCTCGCTTCCGGGGGAAAACTCCTTTTTTATATTTTTTATATATTTCTATGTTTTTTAAAATGAGTGACAACACTAACAATCCTTCAAACCATATCCTTTACTGCTAAGGCTAGTTTAGGACGCGTACGCAATCTTGCCTATGGAGCCTCTTTCAGCCGATAGTATTTGTGAGACTATACCCAACAAGTGGCCAGATCTGTTGAGGTATATTTCGATGGAAAATTCTCTAACTATATGGTTTATAAGTTATTAATTATAAAACATCTATTTGGTACATGGCCGGGATCAAACTGTGGTCCGCCTAGTTAATATCAGATGTCTGAACCATTCAGCCACCGACGCACAAACCAAGTTAATATTTAGGGGGTCGCTAAAACAATGACTAGAACGTTAAGTCGAACCTCTGTATAATCTGTGGTAGAGGTAATTGCATCGATCAAGTCAAGCGCCTGACTCTGACATGGCTTGGCGGAACAGGATCTCATTATACTGGTTCTGTAGAAATTCTGTAGATTACGTAAGACGTATACGTTACGCTTCTAATACAAAGACGAAATTTTGACCTACTAAGCCTGTTTCAGAATGTGTGTTGATACAATGCGCAATTGATATACTACGAATCGATTTTGTGTGGTTTATTTGATATTTTAGTTATAATTAGCTTTAGAAATCAATGACTGGTATAGATTAATTTGTAACACACGTTTACAGTAAAAACTACATTGAAATTCGTTCATTGGTTCTCAAGACAGAAACACACCAGCGACTTTCTTGTATTAACACGCTTTTATATTAGCTTAACCTGTAACTATGTATGTATGTAAACAAATCTCGGAAGTCGAATCTAACCAACTTTTAATTGTCGTATCGATTTGGCGATTTGCAAGTGTATGTCATTCGGATGACAATACAATAATTTGGTACCATCGATCTGATCTGATGATGGAGCCAGGTGGTGGATAGTGAAACTCTGTAACGAAACAACGGGTTCGTCAAATATCGATTTTAGAAACAAGAAATTTTTTTTTATTCTTATAACAGATACGGTCAGATATCGATTTTGGAATCATCGGTCTAATTACTAAAAATAAAAAAGATAAGATATTTTTTAAATTCTGGCTACGGATATCGATTTTGGTAACAATCGGTCCAGTAACCAAAAAGCTAAAAAATAAGCAAATTTCAAATCTAAATACCCACTATACGATATAGGGAGTTGAGGGAGTGAGGCAAGAGAGGGGGCGTGACGCAGTTTTCCGTCACAACATACGAATCGGTCTCGCCCCCAAAGCACGCAAATAATTTTTATTACCCCCTACAGAAAAATAGACAAGTATACCTTTATGTCAACATTCTGCATCAAAACACGTCTATCCAATTCATTTGCTGCAGACTAAAGACAAGCTCTTACCCGCTTAGAACACTTCAAAGTAGTTGTTGGCAGAGTAAAGAAGTTTTTAATTTTCTAAAGTGAAAGATGTCGGAAGACCTAAGTAGGTACTTATATAGGTAACATAAATTAATTAAAAATTACCTTAAGAGTTTCTGATGATTCATATAATCCTGCCTACATATTATAATCGCTCAGATTACTGAACCGATTCTAAAAAATATTTCAGTAATAGAAAGCTACATCTCTGAGTGATATAGGCTATACTATATTTTATTACCAAATATCAACGGGCGAAGCCGGGGGCGGAAAGCTATTTTATAAATGCAAAAGTGCGTTTGATTGTCCTTATTTTACACCAAAACGGAGCAACAGGATTTCTTATGTCAGATTTTAAAAAAGTCCATAGATAAACTGGGGCGAAAAATCTAGTATAAAAATAACTATTTATATTAAGTTATTTAATAACTCTAATATAAAAAAACGAGCTAGCCTTACAGTAGTCGCATATGATGTGTAACATCTGACATCCCACCTTGTAATAAGCAACATTAACATTATATCCTGAAAACATTGACACTTTATACACAACACTGTAGGTTAAGCGCACAGCTGATGTGTTCTCCTTCTCTATGTCCCTTTCTCTTTCTCGTCACTCACACACTGTTCGCTGACAGTACCAACCTCTCGGAAAATCTGCGCGCCCTCGTTGGTTAATTCAAATAGCGCGCTATTCCCCGGCTTCCTGTTACACACTTCCGTCCCTTTTCACGAAATCGCTCCCACAGATTGCAGGAAAGCGAGCGGAAAAATGTTACACATCAATAAGTATAAAACTTCTAGCTCTGATTAATGAAGTATGCTGAATGGTCCTGAAAAATTGTGTGAAAAACATACAGAAAGGCACTTCGTTCTACTATATTATGTGTATTGATAGTTTGTGTTACATTGTTAGAAAGTATACGAGAGTCCAGTTCATAGTTCCATTGTCTCACCAATTCCAACTTATAATTGGAAGTTTGTCGTGGAATATTATGATACTTTGTTACCTAACATTTTGTGTTTTCACGTTCTGAAATTGGATCTTTAAGTTTAGATAAACTTTCAAGTTGACTATTGAAAGTTAGATAAAGTAGTTTGGGTCTTTTAGAAAATTATTGTTTATGTTTCAATATGATTAAAACCTCGATAGATGTACTTGTAAAGTAGGTTTCCGCCACCTAGCGATGACCTAGCGTCCCACACTTAAAATATTTAAAAGCAACAATTTAATTACCTGTAGTTCACTAAAATTCAATAATTCATATAGATAACCTAATTTGTGAGCCCCTTCGTTGCTTACACTTTAAATATTACACAGAGGACCGTTCGTACAAGAATTGAATGAGTCTGTGGTCGATTTCGGTGAATCGTTCGTTTAAATGTGTGGGCACCTTTACCCCCTGAAATCTCTTTGCTAAAAATTAATTTTGTAGTAAACAATTTAGAGAAAATCGCCTTTGACAGATGAACAGACGGAAATCATCGAAGTATCTTAAAAACACTTGTCGCAGTAAGAATGGTGTCATTGTCTGTCTGTCTGTTTGTGACATCGTTATGCTGATTTTCTTTTAACTATGTCATCTGGCGTCCTCATATGTAAATTTTCAAAATAGGTTTGGTAAAGTATGTAATTTCCGAGTTCGTTAAAGTGGGACGGCCGCACTGCCCTTTAAATAAAGGGGTGATTTTGAATGTCAGACAAACTGTTCACTCGTGACGATTTCAAAGTGTAAACCATTTTTAGAACAATTTTTAAATATAATTATAAAACAACATTTGAGATTGTAACATTCTCATTGCGTAATTTTATACCAATTGGTTACTAGTTTTTAAAGAAAATAAATGTCATGTCTCTACCCTTATGGGAAAAAAGCGAAATTTTTAAATTAAGAGCTCTCTTGGTAGCGTAACCAACCAAAAAACGCACGTGTTCGAAAATTTTTCATCTCTTTCACTATTAGCACCTAGGCTACGCGTAAATAGAGACAGAAAACCAAACAAAATCGGTACCTACAATAAAATACACAAATCGGACTTCAGCAAATCATGTATTGTACAAAAAATATTAGAAATAGCAAGTTATAGTTAATGCTTCCTTAAAGTATGTGAAATTATCTTTACTCTAAATGCAAAAAAAGTTTACATTAGTAAATATATTAAGAGAACTCGAGTCGCAAAATCGGTTGAAAAAATGCATGAAATTTATGGATTTCAGGGCTTCATAAAACCTAGGTGTAGTTGATATTGACACATTTTTTACATTTCCACTCTTATTAATAAACTCGAAGTAGTGACGTAGTAACTAAACTGTATTTCGTCTCTGTCTAACAAATCTGCAATTCATTATGATAGACGGAGACGAAACACAGTTTAGTTACTATGTCGCTACTTCGAGTTTATTAATAAGAGTGTAAGAGTATAGATAATTTCACATACTTAAAGAGTTAATTTACTGGATCTTGCTATTTTAATACGTTTTGTACAATACTTGATTTTCTGATGTCCGTTTCAATTCAAAATTTTTTACCAGTCAATTAAAATTGGTCATAACTAGAAAAATACAATAACATACAAATATAAAAAACCTACTTTGCTATTTAAACAAATAAACCTATATAAATAAAAACTTTTAAAGTTATAAAGGATTTATTAAAATTCCGTCCGTCAAAATGAAAACCGTAAAAAAAGGTGCGTCGGTAGCCGAGTGGTTAAGACGTCTGGTATTAAATAGGCGGACCACGATTCGATACCGGCCATGTACCAATAGCGTTTTAATAATTAAAAATCTACTACGTACATAATTCGACAAGGGTGTGTGTCACTTGTTAGTGGGAGCTATAAATAAGGAAACTCATGAAGAAAAAAAGAAAAAATTAAAATCTCTGTTGGGAACAGTGATCGTATGATTTTGCTTAATTGAAGTTATTTAAAAACATACCTGCACATTAGTATGTTCATGATTGAAGACCTACAGAAAAAAATGTCCCATAATGTAAAAAAATAAGCTTTTAAAATTTTCCTAGGGAAATGAAGTATTTGCCTGTCACACTCTCCGACTCTTCAGCTATATCAGCAAAAAATTCACGCCTTGTTTTGATGTGAAAGCAGGATCAAAACACTTTTCTATTTATATTAGAAAGTTCATGGGCATAATGCCCGGTCCTTTGCAAGGCTTGCATAGGTCCAACATGTAGAGGCCTTTTAGAGTGCTTAATCTAAAGTGTTGTGGCTAGTACCCATCAGGAGGAGATAGGTATCTCTCAATGCATCAGAGACAGGCCCCGTCAGATGCCAGGACTATTGCAGAGAATAAATTAAATTTAAATTGGGCTATCGTTTATTAAATCTTTTGGTTGAGACTGCCAGTAACATTCATATCACGAAACGTAAATATTTTTGTCCAACCTGGAACTCGTAGTCAAAACCATAGGATCCACAACCCTCGGCCAAACCTATCAGCTAGTACATTTTAGATAATATCAAAATTATATGTAACAGGCATATTCAAAAGAAGACAAGTAGAATCCTCTTCATTCGAGAGAGCTTAATAGTTAAATGTAAGGCAAGCTTTGTGTTATATTTATGAAAATGGCTTAAAATGGGCGAAATCCCTAGAAAATCCTGCTCGTTTTTGTCCCCCTCGGTATCTCGTTATCGTAAATAAGGGGACAGCCTTTGTGAAATTTGAACTGAACGGGTTTTAATATGGTCGTTGCCATAACGATGTCCTTTTGAAATTATATACTAATTTTTTGTCCATAATAGCAATGCATTTATTGCCAATTACTAAAATATGGCTACTCTTAAAAATGTGATTATAGGAGCAATAATATAGCAGCAATATGTAGCCTGTAGTAATTATTGCTTTGAATCTGGCAATACCGTAGATATTGAGGGGATATCGTAGAAATTATGTACGTGTTGCCCTTAAAATAAGGCATTTATAAGATGATGAGATTTGAAGATGAGCTTAATTGGCGCTTTGGAGTTTATACAAATCTCAAATACGAATCTATTCGCTTTACGCCCTTAATTTAAAGGGAAGTCAGTCATCGAAATCAAATTTTTAATAATTTTTTTTTCAGAAAACTTGATCTATTTACTAAACTGAAAAATATATATATATATTGATTTTAAAATCCTTAAGAATCTTTTTATTGTTTTCAAAATATGATTAGAAACATTTTATTCTATGGTATAATATACATGGTATCATTACAAAAATTTTTTGGTAAGTATCTATCTTTTCATTGTAAAATTATTTCTATGTTGTATAAGATTTTTTTTAAATTGCGTTTTAAACAAAAATGATCGCTTACGTTGAATCTACATAAATGCGTTCTGCTCTTTCATCACTCATTTTCCCATTGACCACTCACCTTAACATGTTCATTCAGCACGTCTACAGTCAGTAATTCGGTATGAAAAGTAAAAACGGCTCATGGAAATTTGAGTATTTTGTAAAGTAAAATTCCGCGCGCCATTTTTAATTTTTAAGACTTTATTTACAGTGGTTATCTCTCAAAAAATTTTGAACTTCGATAGCAAACATTTCTTTTGAAGTTTTAAAAATTCTATTCGATTATTTATCACTATTGAAGAATTGTCTTTATTTGATCATCAATTTAGTACCTGAAACACATTTCTGCTTATATGTCCTTAAAATTCCGGCGTGTATATGCATACTTCTCCATAACTAATCATATAATTCCATTTCCCATTTAATAACATAACTAGATTGTGTAATAGGATGCAAATTAAATTATTCGCATGTGCATGTTCTGTGGTGTAGCATATGTTAGTAATTATAATTGAATTAAGTAATGGAAATATTACGGATATTCTGAGCAAAGTGGATTGTTTTGAGAAGACGTTTTTTTTAAGATTTTCGTTTACCATAAAATAATTAATCGATTCAAAAAAAAGTTTTTTCTTTAAAGCTCACATGACCAACGAACTGGCTCTTATTTCGGTGATCTTATCTTATGGATTCGCGCGACATGCTCTCGGCGCAAATGCCGACCATGGATTGCCCGGCCCAAGTATGCTCGACCCGAGAATCTCCGGGCAGGAATTCCTGTACCGGTTTCCACGTATGCCTGGGTCGGGCATTTTTGGCTGCGCATTTCTGGCCGGTAATTCTCGGTCCGGACTGAGATTTATTTTTGTATAGATTTTTTTATTTAGTATTTAAGATATTTATTTAATAACATAATAATGTTACCACACAAAATATAATAATATTTTCGAACATATACAATAAATTTTTGTTTATAATTTACAAACTTATTTAATCTAGAAAAAAAATAATTTAGCTAAAAATTCCAAGATAATGCCTGTGGTATCTGGTACTTGTCTTGTAAGGTGTTGTCAAGAAAATCTGTATCTAAACATTACGTAAATAAATAAATAAAGGTTTTGTATTATCAAAATCAGTTCAATCTAAATTTAATAAAGCTCTGAAAATACGGTAATATCTAGAAACGACCTTTTCGGAAATCTGTAATTTTCTCTACGACAAATCCTAAATTCAAGAATAATTTTGCAGAAACTTGCTATTTGCATTTAGGTATCTTCTTTTCTGGAAAAGCCATTGTTTCATGTAAGTACCTACTTACATAAGACAAATAATTTTATATATTAAAAAAAAGCAAATGCACTAACTATACTCTATCTGACATTTATAAAAAAAATACTTTAGAGATGTGCACTACATGAATCGAAAGTGCTATATTCAATAATCGATTATTTCTTAGAACAAATTATAATCGATTGAAATAATATTTTTATTTACTTTGATTTTGGTATGATGCCAATGAGAATTAAATTTTTTTCGAAACAATTTCCGATTTATTTTATCGATTCGATTTTTAACGGATTATATTTATTTATCAGTAGTCGCATGACTAATTTTAGTAACCCAAATGTAATTTTATGCCTGCAAAGAAACTTAAAGTATTATTTTATTTTTTATCATTGCTTGTAGAATTTATTTAAATAATTATAAAGCGATGATATTCCTGTGGTGAGTTTCACAAATAAATAGTATCTTTTTTAATTTATATTTCCTTCATTGTGTGTGTCTGTGTGTGTGTGTTAATTTACATTTATATATAGGTATATATAGTGCATTTGCTTTTTTTTATTGTCAAGTTCGTAGTGACGTACTTCTTAGCTATCTACCTACTTATCATACATTAGAAAAACAACTCATCTGGAATTCGAACCCAGAACCATATGAAGTTTCAGTATAATAATACAGGTCGATATAAAGTGAAATGGTGTAAAAGCCATGTTTAAAATTCAAGACAGGTAAAGGGACGGTGTCTACCTTCCACCACGCACACACCTGCCTCATTTGTTTCTGCTACGTACATAATAACACGACCAAAATGTAAGACAATTTTGACAGGCATCAGCATGAATTTTTTTAAGATATCTAAATGGATTCAAATTTCACAAAAAAACCGGATTAAGGTCACTAAGGTGAGACCAAGTTTGATGCCCCTGTATGGCGTAGGAACAAATTAGCGCAAGTTGCCATTATTGCTATTATCACGATCGAGCAAAAAACGCCGAAAAAATGTTTCTTGTATGGGGACCCGTTTAATTTTTAGCTGTATTTTATTTTTAATATTTGTTGTTATAGCGGCCATGGTAATACACACTCTATGAAAATTACAAGAGTAGGTATACCTATTACGGTTACAAAGATACAGCCCTGTGACAGGCTAACGGACGGCTAAGCCTCTGAAACCATGTGGAAATAACTATGCAGGTACAATATTTTTATTTATTCTCCAGTGGGGTTAGCATTTCGAGGGCCAGCCAAGGAATGCCCGAATCGAGAATGCTTAACCAACACTACAATGTATGGGCAAATCCGTGTACTGTCTTTGCCCGAGTAAGCAACTAAGGTTACTCATTAGGTATAGCATCACAAATACCATCGGCTAAAAGAGGAAGACTTTGGGAGTCGTAAGGCAACTCGTGAAAAAACAGGCATAGGCAATGAGGACTGCCGACAGAAGTGAAAACTTAAAACTATGAATAACAGTGGTTTTTAATTTATAAGTATGCCAAAAATGCGCAGCCAGAAATGCCCGACCCAGACATTTGTGAAAGCCAGTACACACAAAAGTTGATGTTAAAAACAATGTGACACCTCTAGATTATAGAAGTTTGATATATTAAATTTCTAGATATATAAAAATCGTAGCATAAAATAACAACAATTGCAAACCACGTCAAAGTTATTGGTCACACGAAATATGGAATTAGTACCGTTATCTATTGAATTATTTCATAAATTACTATAATAGGGAGTATTAATGAAAGGCATTGCATATCAAATTTTCAGTTCATTAAATATTTAAAACGTTATTTGATCATATTTGCGATAGCATTTAGTCGCATCGAAGTTCATTTCAATGAATTATTGAAATTCATTGTCATTTTCATGCCTATGTAAAGAGAATAAGCCTTTATAATACCTTGAAACAAGGGGCCGGGTACATACATATCTCACCGAAGCACCAATTTTCTTTAACAATGTGCTTAAATCGACTTCTCGTGCTTCGGAGGGTATCAAAAGAGTTTATAGATAAATAATTTGTTTTTTTTAGTGTTACCGAATTCATACGGCGTCCGCACTTCTTCTTAAAAATATACTTACGTCTATTAAAGAGGTGACACGATCTACGTCATGTCATAGCGACCGTAGCACGCGTCATGACATACTGGTAAATCCGATGTATTCCCGTCCGCGAGACATCACAGTCGGCGTGATCATCTTAGATATCGATTAATCGGCATATATACTACTAGCATTCCGCCCCCGGCTTCGCCCGTGGATATTCACGTACAAAATAAAATATACCCTACCCCTATCCCCACCCCTACCCCTACCGCTATCCTCTACCACTACCACTACCTCTATATCATCAATAGTTTTCGCAGCGCACGCGATGTAAGGAATTTCTTAGGTCATTTTTTTATACCTTGGGTTACATTATTAGAGTTTTAGTAAGGATCCCTATTTTTTTTAAATAGAATATAGCCTATGTACTCAGGGTGAATGTAGCTTTCCAATGGTGAAAGAATTTTTTAAATCGGCACAATAGTCTTTGAGTTTATTCATTACAAACATACACACACACACAAATACAAATCTTTCCTCTTTATAATATTAGTATAGAAAAAATAAAAAAAGAATAAAGCTTGCCACCTGTTTTGTTTAATATGGACAACTGGCAAAAAGTGGACACTGCTACTGATGTCTCTGGCCTCACTGCAAGGTATAAATACTATGATGATGCGTTTGTTTAGTTTTAAATTGTACCATACCATTCCCTTGTTATTCAAGTAAAACTATATTAAATTTATAAATCAGGTACAGCGACATAAAAACTACGAATGTGCACAGTAGATACCGGTGGCTCCAAGTTCTCTCGAAATGAAAGAATAAAATGGTGCCAAATGCCTCGAGCAAGAGCTGATCCAGAGTTTCATATAGGGGTCAGACTTCGTTTCAATGTTTTCAAAAGAGTTTATAGATAAATAATTCGTTTTTATTAAGTATTTTAAAAATTATGCACTGAAAAGTGTGGTTTTCGAAAGAAAATGCACAAATCACTATAAAAATACCCAAATCGCTTCAAGTGTGCCTATAAAGTTCTCGATTTCTTCAGGATGGGACCACCTGGGAAGCATACCCTTGCAAACAAAAAAAAAAATTCCATATCGGTCCAGGCGTCTTCAGTAATCGGGGAACATACATAAAAAACATAAAAGATTCCGAAAAGAACGAAAACTCAACTTCAAAAATTTTTTTATTCTTCACGGGTTGGCTTACAGCTCCCGAAACCGTTGCCGACCCCAGGGTACCCAGTGGAAGACAAAGTCTTCCTCAATTAGCCAATGTTTTTTTGAGGCTCTACCTAATGAGTGGCCAGCTCTGTTGAGGTATATAGATGGAAAAGCATCTTCGTACGGTTTGTCGTATAATGTAAGTACATAGATTTTTCATTATAAAAACCCATTGGTACATGGTCGGATTTAGGAATCGAACCCGCGACTTTTCAGTTGCGAGCCGACGTCTTATCCACTCGACCACCGACGCCCCATTTTTTTTTAAATGCTTAATACAAATTCAACTACCTAAAGGAAGCAGCTATGGGGGGATCCGTCCATGGCCTCTAGTGTCCTAGAAGCTTACCTCCCCTTAAAAAAAAAGAAATGTTTTGTGTACTATGGCCACAGTCTAACTGTTTTTGGTTTGATTGATATTATTGGTTCCTGCTCCGCTCCCAAAAGACGTAGCGTGCGATGTTTTATGCACATAAACCTTCCTTATAAAAGTATTAGTGAAACCTGTAACAAAATTGGTACAGTAGTATTTGAGTCTATTAATCTCTAGAAGTTATACCAATATCCATTTATATAAATTTACACTTTTTATACTTACTTTGTTTTTGAGTAGGTACCTATCGATTGAAAAACTCAGTACACAACAATTCTTTTTATTTACTTTAAGAAATCTCACAATAAAAGTTTCCACTGGATCGTATCCATTAACGGGGCAGTATGCACAGCATTTCCTTAAACGTTTTATACATACACATAAATTATTATAATAGATATTTACAATGATTTTAATATTAATTTGCTTTATACATAATATTGTCCAAAATTTAATGGAAACCATAATTGAAGAAAAACGATACCCTGTTCACGATGGGGGTCTCCCTTTATCCAATAAGAGCAACTTCCCAAAACAATTAGCAAATTTGTACGGAAATACGTATATCAATTGGTTTTCTTGTAATTTAAATTTACTTTATTATGAGCTAACAATATATTTTATGAATATATATACTTTTTTTGATAAAACACACTAGTCCATGTTTATCAAATTTTGCGTTGTCTTATTCGTGGGCGTTCGTTTCATTGTAAGAGTTGAAATGAAAATATTAGGTTTTGGAAAATTCTATACTTATTTTGTAGAGTGGACAATACTTATCGTGAAGTAAGTGAAAATTGAATAATTAGGCCTACGTAAATATATACTTAGCGTTAAACACAGAAGTATAAATATACAAATCTCTCTACGAAAGACACGTTTTATGTTATATACATCAAGAAAATATTTTAAAATTCGCAAATATATATATATAAATTAAATACAATTTAATTTGAAATTTCGATTTATACCAAAATCACAATCTATTTTTCCTTCTCAACTTTAGTAAATAAGAATTAAATATAATTTGGTACCAGTAGGTATATTCTAAGAAAACATTTTCCACCGTCTTCGAAGTAATGTGTCACGAGAGATGACATAACTTGATTAGGAAGTCTTGCAGCAGTGTTGTGAAGGTGATTATATTAAGAAGTTTTAGATTAACTTGCAAAAAGATTGTCACACAGTTGGGCGTTAAACTTATTATGACATTAACGAAAATTTTAACAAATATGTCTAAAGAAAATTTTGTTTTTATTTACAACTAGCTCATTCATTAGCAATACAATTCACCCCCTTGGGTAGGTAGCGTGATGTTAAATAGTCTAAGTTTTCAAATCGGTCCAGTAATTTTTGAATCTATCGAATGTGAACAAACAAATATTGATTTTTATTATATATTAAATTACATTAGGTACAGTTTAATAATGAAATGCTCTAAAATTATTCTATTTACAGCAAAATTTTTGGTTTCTGTTACAATAAATATCATAAATTTTTAAATACTGTGCACAGTGTTTTCTAAGCATTTTAAAATATAAAAATAATTAGTAAAACTAAAAACGATACAGTATTTTTAAAATTGTCCATTTCTTATTATATTGTTTCCCACCAAGCCACTTCACAAGAAAAAGCACTTTGGAAAATTGACTAGTGAGTTAAAAGTTCTCTTGGTGTTGCTAAAGTTCAAATTGGTAACAGACGTGAAGATTCGCCATCGTCTGAAATAAAAATAAATACAATACAATTTATTTTCAACATTTCAAACTAACACTGGCAAACTGATTTGTTTAAAGAAATCTCTTACACAAATGATTTCGATGTCATAATTCGGTAACAGTAATGGATACTCGTTAGAAAGTCACAAATAAAACCATCGACTAAATGAGACATACTTGGCACCCGTGAAAGTATGTGTCTGGGAAGTTAATGGACCAAATTTGAAATCTCTCTCATTGATAAAAGGTCCTATAAAGATTACAGGAAAAATATAGCGAAGTTTATACGAAATCATCACAAATATATAAATACTTATTGATGTTTCAGGACTTTATTATCGATCTTTTTAAGTAAGAATTTTTCACGTGATTTCTTCATACATTAGTTGGAAGGTAGGTGAGTGACAGTCTGCTTTTATCCCCGTCAACTTATGTCACATTTCAAAATATAAAGACAGAAGTTAAAACTATATTTAACTTATATTAACGCCATCTAGAGATCATTTCACAGTGTATTCGAAATGCGCAACCAAAATTACCCGACCCAGTACGACGAATTTTATTCCTTTTGTGCCGAAAACTTGTAAACTTGTTTGTGCCGAAATCTATAAGATTTCCCCATAGCTACCAAAAATCGTTCAACGCTCCTAAAGAAGTTTACACAAAAAAATCCTAAGATCTTTACTAAATTATAAATGTTTCGTTAAAATGATATCTTTCTTACCGTTTCACAATTCTTGCAATATTAAGAAAGAAATAGTTGAGCTAACATTGGCAGCAATATCACGGAGATTGTAAAATATATATTTGATCCTGTAAAATAAATTACCAATTAATATTACGAAGAAAATCCATACTAATAGAATGCAACAGTAACTCAGTCTGTATGTTATGATTTCACTGATTTTGATAAAATTTGATACGGAGAAAGCTCGAACCTTGCTTTTATTTATTATTTAAAATACATAGTTTCACATGATGCACTTGAACAATTTCCCTTTTTTCGTCGAGTAGATTCGGAGAAAATAAGCTATGACAGACGGACAGACAGCCACAAGAGTGATCCTACATAAGGGTTTCCGTTGTTTCATCGGAGATGTAAAAAACTTTTTATTGTAAGACAAGTAATTGACTCTACTATACACAGCTTGTTGCACCTTGCTGCATCTAACATACATCTGGTGGATGTCTGCTTATGAGATATAAATCCGGCCCGGGTCCCTGTTTAAGTCCAACGTTCTACCAATAGGCTATCAACACTCCTGAGTCTATAGTTGAATAATGGTATAACTTTGCATTACATTATGTGAATGGATAGGTCATATGGTTGACCTTGTAAAAATATGTCACCTTTTGATCCCACAGCAGCTGCCAACTGCATATCAGCAGCTGTAGGCATCTCCGGTGTCGTACTTATAGGACCTGACAACAAAATATATTAATTAAAACTAGATCGTCTACAGCACTTTTAGACTGGATGCCGAATTCTTCTACAAGCTCGTCAACTCCAAGGTCGACTAAGCTAGTTGGGACAGTTGAATCTTTGTGCTCCTATACGAAATCCCAGAGCTAGCACATTTGATCCCTTCTTGCTTGCTAAATCGAGAACGGTCCTCGGTCTGGTCTCTCTTCTTAACCGTATGGTCGGACAGTATAACAAAATACATAAACGACATGACTTGGTTGGGTTTGGTTCTCAGGCCACTTTCCAATCCACGATTGGAAAAATTGATTTTTTGACTGTTCTTAGGAGTAGGTACCTAGTTATTAGTTTAGAAATTGTTTTTTTTTTGTAAATTATTATTGTTTTTTTGTATTATTATTATTAAATTACTTTTTTTCTTATCTATGTGTTGTTGTTGTTTTAAAAATGTTAATAGCCCTATAATTGACACGGAATAACTAAGTTTCTACCTTGTCCTCATGTCATAATTAGCTAACTAACAAATGAATAATATTGATAATCTAAAGGAACGATTTAACAAAAAAAAGAGTGGTCCAGACGTCTGGTATTAACTAGACAGATCACGAGTTTGATCCCGGATCCAAGTCATGTACCAATTAATTAAAAACGTATGTACAAAATCCGACAAACCACACTTTTTCATCTACATATACCTCAACAGAACTGGCCACTCGTTAGGTATAGCCCGCTGGGTACCCTGAAACCGTAACACTTTTCGGGAGCTGTAAGGCAACTCGTGATGAAAGAAAAAATTTAGCAAACGCTCAGGTCTTTTGAGAAAGGTTATAGATAACAGTCACCATAATGTAAAAAGTGAGATTATTCTTTTTTTTTTCACATGTTACTTTACGGCTCACGAAACCGTGTACCGATTACACACCCAGGGTACCCAGTGTAAGTCTACCTCTTTTAAGTCTTTTATCCGATGGTATTTGTGAAGCTATTTGTGTCCAGTTCTGTTGTGGTAAATTTAGATGGCTCTAAACTAAACCTCATAATAAAGAATTATAAATATGAAGAAAAGTAGTTTACGCTGATTTTGTTGAAAGAACAAAGGATGAAAGATTGCCTAAAAATGTTTAAATGGGTGAAGTGAAAGAAATGCTGGCAGAGGACGACCTACGTGTACTTTTATTGAACATATAAAAAATGTATTCATCGATGGAAATATTAATAGTACACAATCGCCGAGCATGTATGAAAGGTATGATGAATATAAAAGAAGCGAAAGAGGTATGTCAGGCATTCGATTGTCTCTACCTACCCCTCTTGGGATGAAAGGCGTGATGATAAATAGATAGTTAGATATAAATATGAAATATTTTAACATAAAACTGAAATTACAGACAAAGAAACGTTTTAACATGTTTTCTCATCCGCTCATATTATATTAAAGCAGTTTTTTCATAGTACCTAACAATAGACTTAACGAACCATAAAATTATTCGCGAGACTTCTGCAGGAAATGTTTCATCTCGCTTTTATACAGTTTAGATCGTTGTATAAACAAACTTGGCCCTGATAAAAAGCTTAAATGGCCCCTCTTTTAAATTATTCCGTGAAATTGTTATTTTCAAGCCTTAATTTAAATTTTTTGCTATTTTTCTTCGTCCCCTACATTTTGCCTTTTATAACGTAACTCTGTAAACATTTTTTTTTCATTTCTGTTTTATTCGTAGTTTTTCTAATCGATAATACGCTTCCTAAAATTATTATGTCACTTATGATATAAGTGGAGTATCTTTCTAATCTTAACTAATATTCATAAGTGTCAAAAGCTACTTTTTATATGGAACACACATCTTTGGGGGTAAGACCGAACTGTATGTCGTGACGGAAAACTGCGTCATGCCCCCTCTCCCCGGCCTCTCTCTCTACTCCCTTGTATGTCCGTGGCTTCTCCGTGTAAGTGTGTGTACTGCGTGTGCCTCTCTATTGGACAGTATAATTGACGCGTCAATTTAGATATTTCACATCTGCCGCGAGTCCCGTGATGGCCACCTTTTTTTATTCCAGAAAATATTTCATTCCTATAGAAAAAATCCAAGTCACTTCCACTATGCAAAACTACCATCGCCATAAATGGTTTTAGATTTTAATCATTTATTTATAAGTTATTAATTCGAGAAGATCAGCTTTAAGCTCTAACTTATAAATATTTCTTACCTGGATAATAAATAGCTTCTTTCCTCACAACATAGTTTGCTTGAGGTATCCTTAAGGTACAGATGAACTCTGCAGGCGATGGTAAATCGTCATCTTGCAGAGTCACTGATGCGACAGCAGAGTATCTACCTCCAACCATCTTGAGCGAATGTGCTACTCCATCTAACCTCCTGAAATATTGAAAATTTGTTAAACATCACTACATCACGAAAGTGACGTGTTTGTTCATGAATTGTTTAAAAGTGGGTCAGAGTTGGTTAGTTAATGGTTTATAATCAATTTAATTTTAAACAAAATATGTGAAGAAATATAGGTAATTATTAATAAATAATTAATAAAAATATAACCGAATTTTGCTGTACTGGGCCTTAGTAATTTTAAAATGAATCGTCGTATATCCTGAACTGCTGAGTGGACATTAATGAATAATTTTTTTCTTTCTTCAAAGTTCAAGGGTTGCCTTATAGCTCCCGAAACCGTGTTACGGTCCCAGTGTACCCGGTGGAACACCAAGACTGAGAGTCCATCTTTTAGCTGATGGTATTTGTGAGGCTATACCTAACGAGTGACCAGTTCCGTTGAGGTATATTTAGATGGAAAAGCCTATAAGTGTGGTTTTGTCGGATTATGTACATAACTTTTTAATTGATAAAAATCCATTGTTACGTAGCCGGGATCCGGAATCGAACCCGTGGTCCCCTAGTTAATTCCAGACGTCTTAACCACTCGGCCAACGACGCAAACTTTTTTTACTAGTTTCTAAATTATTATATTTCTAAAAGAAAGTAAACGGCGGCAATGGATCGACTATTTGATATATAGATTTTATTATGATATAAATTAGGAAACAAAATTAAGTAAACAACTAAGAAGATAAAGATACGTTCAATATTATCTATGTTTGTATGTACTGATGATCGTAGGTTCCTAATGAATTGTCTAGATTAGTGAATTTGGGAACTAAGTTGTTTCTAATTTGGCACCAACCGTCTTCAAATTCTACGACGAAATATTTATTTATACTATGATTCGGCTCGGCTGCATATAAGCAAAATGTGTGGATACATTTGGAAATTTAGAAAATGATCTCAGATTTGTCTAAAAAAGCTTTTGATAGCGATTTCTGACGCCCAATCTCTGAAAGTCTAGCCAAAGTTAAACTGATATAAGTTAAGTAGCAACTGACAAAACCATACGTGACCCAACAGTAAATGTACGATTAGTAAAAACACAACAGTTGTCAAAATACGTGAAAATTAATAGTTTGACACTTGTTACTTAACTAATATATAATTAATTTTGTCTAGACTTTCAGAAATTGGCCTATCAAAAGTTTTTTTTTACAAATCAGATATCGCTTTCAAAACTGAATTTTATACACAATTATTTTCTGCTTATTAATTCTTTCTTCTATTTATAAATTCTTTCTCAACTTCATTTAATAATGCCTACTTTAAGGGCAAAATTTTTATAATTTTCAGGTATAATTTTTAAATACACGTAAATTTTCCATAAGGATCCAGCGCTTTTCTTACAGTTTTTCAAGACTTTATTTTATACTAGTCATTTAAACAGATAATATTAATTCAAATTCATTTATTCGTCAAGCAAATTAGTCCAAAATGCAACGATCCTAAAGTTTGGCTAACAATGCCTTAGTAAAGCAAAGTAGGATCTGGCAAAATTTCATAGAAATTGCACCGAGGTGTTCAAACGGATTCCCTATCCGCAATGCGGTTAGCATATGCGCTTAGTTCAGTCTACTTGTCCGTCTGTCAAGCGATAGCTAGAGTAGTTTTGGAACAGAAAATGTTAGGAGTAATATATTACATTTATTATACGTGTTCCTAGGTATAAGCCAACGAAAATATGCAGCCTCATACCAGGGAGTCGATAGCGTTATTGGTCGAGCGTTGGTCTCGAAATTAGGGAGACTGGGGTTCAAATGTCACTCCTGCCAAAAATGATAGGATTGTTTACAGCGTTGCTACCGCGCCCCGAATTTACTTAATTATTAAATAACAAGCCCAAGTTTCACCCGCGTGGAAATAGATCCAAAAATAAATAATCCCGTGGCTGTAATTTGCTCCTCCCCCGCCCTCTTTCGCGGTATAAAAAGTAGTATATTATATGTCATTCTCTGACCCCTAAACTACCACTATGCAAAAAATTATGTCGATCCCGTGAAAATCAAAAACAAATCTATGCCACGGGAAGCATACATTTTTCCGGAATAAAAGTAGCAAGTGCTATTCCAGACTATAATCTATCTCTGTGCCAAATTTCATCCAGATCCGTTCAGGCATGATTGAGTAACAAACAAACATACATACAATTTCGTTAAAATTATGTAATATTTAGGAGTAGAAAAATGTTCTCTCCATTTGTTAGGAAAGGAGCGCGGTAAACAAACATCTTCTCGTACTTCGGAAGGCAGGTAAAGCCGGCGTTCGCACTATCTATCTATCATCACGCCTTTCATCCCAAGAGGGGTAGGTAGAGACAATCGAATGCAATTTGTTACGATCCTGACATATCTCTTTTGCTTCTTTTATATTCATCATACCTTTCATACATGCTCGGCGATTGTGTGTACTTTTAATATTTCCATCGATCAACATATTTTTTATATGTTCAATAAAAGTACATCTAGGTCGTCCTCTGCCAGCATTTCCTTTCACTTCAGCCATATAAACCTTCAACGTGTCCAAACCAGCGTAAACTACTTTTCTTCATTTTAGTCACAACATCAGCTTTTACACCGCATTCTTCTCTAATGTCATCGTTCCGGATGCGGTCAATACGTTTTATATCACACATTCTACGTAAACACCGCATTTCCACTGCATTTATTTTACTTTCATGCTTCTTATTCCATACCCAAGTCTCGCTTCCATAAGTAAGTGATGGAACTAAATTTTTTTATTTATCATCACTATATCCCACGATCCTGACATACCTCTTTCGCTTCTTTTATATTCATCATACCTTTCATACATACTCGGCGATTGTGTGTACTTTTAATATTTCCATCGATCAATAATAATTTTTTTATATATTTAATAAAAATATACCTAGGTCGTCCTCTGCCAGAATTTCCTTTCACTTCAGCCATATAAACCATTTTAGTCAATCTTTCGCCTAGTACTAACCCCTCTACCACTGTATGTTTCTGTCGTTTTATTGTCGCAACGGCTGTTACGTTATATGATGAATATGCTAAAATACAAACTGGTAAAAATGCTAAATAATTATAATTAATGATTGGTAAACACTATGCACCCGCAAGTTTCACGTCCTAGATCGCCTTTCCCATTTAAAACATCACAATTAACTATTTTTCTAGAGCTCTGTCTCGCGACAGGTAAGTTACTGCGCAGGTCAGTTTAACTGGTCAAAGAGCAAAAAAATTGGCGAAAGGGGGAGCCCGTCTATGGCTCCTTCTTAGGCTAAGTACTCTATGTTCAGCCACACTTCAAATGATAAAGTCCGTGAAGTGAGAGTGTAGTCTTTTTTTTTTATTCTTCACGGGTACCCAGTGGAAGACAAAGTCTTCCCCATTTAGCCAATGATTTTTGAGGTTATACCTAACGAGTGACCAGCTCTGTTGTGGTATATTAGAGATAGAAAAGCCTCTTTGTACGGTTTGTCGTATAATGTACATAGATTTTTTATTATAAAAAACCCATTGGTACATGGTCGGATGTAGGAATCGAACCCGCGACTATTCAGTTGCGAACCGACGTCTTATCCACTCGACCACCGACGTGAGAGTGTATTATTATCAAATGAATAATACTTGATATTATAAACGGAATTGCATAGTTTCTATGTTTGTAATAAACGCTTTTAACTCCAAAATAATTAAATATTAACTTATCTCTTGCCTAACTTATAACATACATTAGTTTACCTTTTCATAGACAAAATTATATTAAACATTCATTTTCACCATATTCATAATAATACACGTTTTGTTATAAGATTTCATAACGCCTTAGGGATATAACACATATTATATTTAAAGCTTATAGTCTACATTATAAGTGTGTGAACGGCCCAATCATTTCCACCTGTTTTCTTGGCGTCAACCAAATGTAAGCTTATGTGGTATACAAACAGTAGAAGTAAAATTTATTTAATTTAAAACAAAATGAAAATGAGTGAAAGATGATGTTGTGACTAAAATAAAGTAGTTTTGGACACGTTGAAAGAACAATGAAAGATTGACTAGTTTTATATGGCTGAAGTGAAAGGAAATGCTGGCAGAGGACGACCTAAGTGTACTTTTATTGAACATAAAAAAATTACTGATCGAATGCAATGTTAAAAGTACACACAATCGCCGAGCATGTATGAAAAGTATGATGAATATTAAAAAATGGCCAAGAGCGAGAAACCATTTTTTTCCGTGAAAACTTTCGTTTAGATTTTCCTGTCACATGATGAACATGACAAAAAATGTTTTTATCTATTTAATTTTTCTTCCAAAAATCGATTATTTACGCTATTCGTCCATGATTGGGTCATCAAACTCTATAAATGTACCAAATTTCAACCTTTGTTGTCCAATATATTCGGAGAAAATAAGCTGTGACAAATGGACTGACAGACACAAGTCTGATCCTAAAAGGTTCCGTTTTTTTATCCGATGAATGAAACCCTAAAAAGCGAAAGATATGTCTGGATCGTAGCAAATGACATTCAATTGTCTCTGCCCGCCCCTCTCGAGATAAAAGGCGTGATGATAGATAGATTAAAAAATTACCTTTCTGGAGTAGCAAGTGTCAAGTTAGGTGCAGGAAACGCCCCCTCCGCACCACAGATGACGTTCACGGTGAAGTCGTCAGTCTTGTTTTGTATCAGTCGGAAGTGTGTCTCCGGCACTGCACATGCAAAAATGTTTTTGTCATACTACGCTTGATTGCGCACCACCATATGCTACTTTTTTATACCTTTAAGCTTGCCTTATAGCTAGTGTTGCCAGATCCGTTTTTCTAAATTAGTTACAATCCTTTAAAGAAAATCACATACTTTAATAAGAGCAATTACTATAATTATATGCAAAATAAAATTGCAATGTAAGGAATGAATGATATATTTAAGGTGGCCACACATTCGTCCAATCCCCGGCCGACCATATGGTCCACCGAAATCAACCACAGACTCGTCCAATTCTTGTACGCGCGGCCCACAATCCGTATTCAAATCTTTGTATTTGTGGTTGATTTCGATGACCGGAACGATCTGTCACACACACACACACACACACACATCCACACGCCTTTGTTTAATCGAATCTTGTGTGTCTGTGAGGGTGAGTGATTTGCATGTGATCTAGATCGTATGATATACATTTAATGTGTCTTCAATCTCGATCATACGGCGGCCGGACCAAAAATGTTCTTTGAGATACCGGGCCACTTGCTACATTTTGTTGTCTTTTAGAACAAATGTATAAAACTCTTGACAAAACATCTGATATAGCGTGAAAAGGTTTATTTACTCGATACAATCGAATTGAGAAGCACTCTTCTTTTTTAAGTCGTTTAACTTTTATTTGAATTTCCGTCGCGTCTGTCAGTCCATGCTATATTTTCCTGAGAAAAAACCCTATCAATCGATGCATTCGACACCAGTATTCAAGCCACAAACTGGTATAACTTTAGAAGATTTAGATGATGAACTTATATGAAAAAGCGGGATTTTGGGCGTTCTGAGTGAGCTGAAAAACGGCATCTGGCAACACTACTTATATAGTTCCCGGAACTGTATTACCGGCCCAAGGGTACCAGCGGAAGACAAGTTCTCTCATTTAACCGATGTTATTTTTTGAGAGTAATTCCATCCGTGCCTTGCCTGGCAGCCAAGAACCGGTGCGTTAGCATATAAGTAGGACCGCGTCATCTTTCGTTTCGACTCGAAGACCAAAATCGATGCGTCTACACAGAGTCAACTAAGCGATGCACGGTCCGAAAATATCCGACATTAAAATGCCGAGCAAATTGCTGGGACGGGCAAAGACAGTAGGATTTGCCCGGACATTGTATGGTTGGAAATTTTTGGGCCGTGCATTCCTTGTCTGGTCCTATGCGATGGTCGATTTTAGCCTTCGAGTCGAAACGAAAAATGTCGCGGTCCTACATATAATAACCCCCACATGCCTCATATTTGATATATTCAGAGCTGTTCTTAGAATAGCTGTTATTAGAGATATTTATGGAGAATATACTTCAGTGACTATAAATAAAAATTCTTCTTTTGTAGAACATTTCTGGCAAGTTTGGCAGAGTCAAATACTCTGTAGCATTCAGATGTGCCTATTACATTTAATGGGAAATACATAATTATAATTACATTTTGTATTGATGAGCGTGGTTGAAATAAAGACTTAGGACCTAATCACATAACTGTGTTTAACAAGCGTTTAGCTAAACTATGTTTTAACACTCTCATACAAATCTGCTATTCAATATGAAAGACTAAGATATATCTATGTTTAAACTAAACACTGGTTAAACCAATGACGTTAATATCATTGGGTTAAACACGGTTTTGTGATAAGGGGGACTACTGTTAACTGATAACACAGTTTCGGGAGTCTTAAGGCAAGCTGCGAAGAAAAAAACTAAAAGCAACATAGTAAAATTAAAAAAATATTTACCAAAAACAATCATCTGTTTCGTCCGTTGATCTTCTTCCATGAATGTTGAGACTACACAGGTATAATCACCTGAAATATCTGTACCTGGTTTCACTATTCTAACTGCCCTATGCATTTTATATGGATCGTTCGATACTCTATACGTTAAATCTACCCGCCCTCTTAATATTCCCATATCTTGAGGCTTTTGACTCGGTATCCATTGGTATACCGGCCTAGTTTTATTTCTAAAGAACCACTTCACAACAAGTCCTGATGTGTTATTTCCGTAAACGTAATCACAGTCTAATATCACTGCTTCTTGTACACCATATTGAATTATCTCTGGTACTTCCACTTTCACTATTTTGACTGCATATATATCTGAAACAATTTTAAAATATTCGTTAATCATAAGTCATTGATTGCAGAAAAGCAAAAGATGTCTGTATCTCTGTTTTTTCTGCTTAGTTTAGGTGTATTGTTTCTTTTTAAATTGGGTCAAAGTTTTTAAATATTTTTTCAATACACTTGCTCGAAAAGTGAACTTTCAATGTCAGTAAACATGGCTCGTAAGTTGATTATTACCCCCTAGGGCGATTTCATAACATTTTTTTTTAATTTCTACAAGTCCAATTTGCTAGCAAGAAGTTTTTAACATGAAAGTTGAAAATTATGTCGTATATAAATAGACAAAATAATAAATTTAAAAACTAAGCAATAAATTATCAACATTATTGTAAATTGTATATTGAATACCCCAGATTTTAAATGATAAATCAAACGATAAACCTCCGATAAACAAACATATTTTATCAAAAAAAAATCGAAAAAGCTGAACGTTCACTTTCTTTGCCTCTTAATTTTGTAACAATTAAAAACAAATTTTACGCATGCGTATTGCGTATAAGTTACAATCCTTGTTTTATTTACCTATTCGTCGTTTGATACACGGGTGCTAAGGTTATTATTACGTCAAAGTCAACTCGTTTGTAATATCCTACTTACCACCTTTGTATTACAATGTTATATTAACCTTTTTAATTTTTGCATCACGAAAAAAAAGCTAAGATATCCCTGAGTAATATATTTTGTTCATGTTGTTCTAAATTATCCACGGGCGAAGCCAGTTGCGGAAAGCTAGTAAAGTACAAAGGTTTGTTTTAATAAGAGTAAGATCTTAATTTTACGAATATTATAATTATCTGTTATCTTTAGGAGAGGTACATTGTTAATCTATATCAATCACCGTCAGAGGGCCAGAATCCATTAATATTTATGCACTTGGCAAAGTTGACGTCGCCAGAGCTTATTTAAATTCATCCTTAGTCCTTCTTAAAAGCAGTGAGGAGTGCCAGTCGACCTAAAAATTTGATTCTCTTACTTAAAATTTCTGTCGCACTCGTAGATGCTTTTAGGTTGGATGTATTCAAATTTATTTATAATAGGTACCTTCCATTATTAATTCCTAATTTAAGAGAGCTTTATGTATATTTTAATGATGTTCTAGGGTGTTTAGATGGCACATTTCCAAATAAAAAAAAAATGGTCCAAATACTCAAGGGGCTCCGATTAATAGTAGAATACTTATTTCTATTCCTGCATCAGTAAATAATACAGTTGATGATCGAGCTTAAGTCTCCAGAGATATACTAGAAAATTAACCCTGTAGAAATTTTGTAGAGTTAAGTAACCACAAAGTATCTTAGAAAATTACAAAACGAAAACAAATCTATTTTCTCAGTCTCTAGATGGTTTCCCTAAGGAGCTTTTTTGCAAATTGCTTTCGAGAAATGTATTACTTTACACAATAATGCATAATTAATGTGGTTCTACTGAGAAATATTCTCGGGAATAAGAGCCTTGACATGATTTTAAATAATATAATTATTTAGGTAACAATTTTGTTACACTTATTTTAAGAGAATTCATTAAAATATTTTCTTTCTATACACAAAAAATCAGATTTTGTGTTTATGGTTGCTAGTATTGCATACCTGGTCAAGCCAATTTTGTATTACACAGTACATACACACAACACGCTATACATTTTTTACATATTTCTCTACCTACCCTCCGTTTTTCTTATAACGGCCGTGCAGTGGAAATCGAGACGTTAATCGCAACGCACCGGTGTATACGGTAGCTCCGTGTCGATAAATACGCAACGGTCGAGTCGCGCTATACGCATCCGTCGAGCCGCCGACACTCAAAATAACGCCAACACAAAGACAATAATTGTATATACGCAAACCCGCGATCTCAGTAGTTAAGCTAGTTTAAGAAAAAGTGTGGTGAAAGAAAGAAGCAGCCAACCAACGAACTGAACTATGGATACAAATAACATCTCGAAGGTAAGGGCTGTTAATTTCCTCACCAATACCCCCTTCCCCGCTCTCCTTAGCATGATTTATGTCTATCTCTGAACCAATTTCTTCAAAATCCGTTTAGACCTGTATTATTGACAGACCCAAACTTCAAGAAGAAGAAATATAAACACTTCTATAAAGTTTTTCGGTCTTGTATCAACTTGCAAATTCGATTTTATTTTCCAAACCGTATCAAATGCTGTTTTATTTATATTTAATTTTCGAGGTAAGCACTGGAGGCTATCCGATCCGCTATAAGTATCGGACGCCTCGTATTTTGGACCCTTCTCCCACCAATTCAAAGGTTATATATTATTTCCCAACGGAAGCCCCTGGGCTGGTCCGTAGCCTATTAATAATGGGTTTTCTTTGCCAACGTAGCTTGCAGCTGACAGTAACGACCGCACTTTTACTTTGTCATTTATCGTGTCGCTGCTTTATTATTCAATTTTTCCGCTAAGCCGAAGGCTTTTCATTTTTCAAGGCCCACGGCGATTACTTGTTTTGATTTCTTTGCATAAAATTTTTCTTCGTTTTAAAAGAGCTCAATTTGGAATAAAGGTAGTAGTTCATTGTTTGCAGTTTAATCCCTCGGGTTTGGCTTTGTGATATGATAATGAATTATCTCCTGATTTTTAATTTTAATAATTTATTTTTCGCAAAGAGGGAGATTTGGTCTTCCGTTGGGTACCTTGGGACCGATAACACGGCATAGGTTATGTTTTAATTTAAGTGTTCACGACTGATCATCTCTTCTGGTGACAGGAGATATCAGCAACGCGATCCAGCGAGGAAATGCAACCAGTATCTTGCCACAATTCCACGTGGACCTGGTTTTCTTAGTTTTATTTATTTTTAGATTTAAGTAATTCAAACTCACAAAAGCAAGCATTATCTGAACAATGAAGACAGTTTCAAGACTTTAATCATTACTTACTCAGTTAAACATATGAAAACTTAGTTACTTCAACCAGCGACGAGCTAGTTAAGTGGATAGAATTGCAGTATCGAATCAAGAGCCCTCGATTTTAGAGGCAATCGACAAACTTTAGCGGAACGATATCGTCATGAATAAGTTTCTATGAACTTCGGTCGGGGAACTCTAATAGGTAGACATTTATTTCAAACAAGTTCTAAGTGCCAGCAGTTTAAAATAAGTACTGTAAAACTGGAAACATCTTCAGGAATATTGAATTTAATACTCACTTGATAATTATCTAGCACTATCTAAGTATATAGATTCATAATTCAGTGATTTTTCTTCGCGTCTTCGTTGATTTGCTAAAGCGACCAAAGCAAAAGTTGCTCTCCTAAATGGTACCATTTATGATGAAAATAAATTAGTCAATAAATTTTTGGATTTAAATAGGCTAAATATATTATATTTCCTTCTGTCTTCTGTGATATTATCGCACAACCTTTAAAATCAAAAACTTTAATCGATTTCATGTTGCTTCGTAAAAATGAAGTGACCTTAAGCATCTCACTAAATAGACTTTATTAGCAAAAATGCGGTCTTTACGTAGAATTTGTAATATAAAGAGTATTGACCGCATTCGGAACGATGCAAAGAGAAAGATGATGTTGTGACTAAAATGAATAAAAGTAGTTTACGCTGGTTTGAACACGTTGAAAGAATGAAGGATGAAAGATTATATAGCTGAAGTGAAAGGAAATGCTGGCACGCCAAGTAGGTACATCTAGTACTTTTTTTGAACATATAATAATGTATTCATCAATGGCAATTTTAAAATACACACAAATACACAATCACCGAGTATGATGAATATAAAGCATCGTAGCAAATGACATTCAAATGTCTCTGCCTATCCCTCTTGGCATAAATCCAAAGCATATAATGGCTGTGATAATATGTTAATTGGATAACATTATTGCTAAGAAATTACAAATTTGAAATCTCGTCATGTAAACGAAGTTTGTGTTTGAAATTTTGTAACAATTGTGTACTGAAACGTGTAGGACCTTTAGAGGTTGTTAACTGAAGCGAGGACGTAGGTTGTCGAGTACGACAACTGGATTTGTTAATTTGAGATGGAATGGAAACTAAGCTTCTTGAAATTTTGAACATGAATTTAATTGGTGACATTTTGTACAATTTGTCGACCTAGACTTTAACCTATATTTAACCAGCTTAGCTCTCGCTGTTAGGCATAAATTTGTAGGAAATGTGCAATGTAAAATCGGAAGTAAAGATATTCGAATTTTTACGCTTTTTAGAGGTTACAATAGCCGGCGACTTCTGTAAGACTTGTTATTTTTTTATACACGCAATTAGCTGTAATTATGTTATATAGCTAAAAGAGGGACACTTGGTTTTCCGCTGGGTACCCTACCCTGGGTACACGGTTACGGGAGCTGTAGGGCAACCCGTGAAGAAAGAAAAAAAACTGTTATTTTACGCCGCGAAATTTATTAACCGGAACTCATCAATCAATATGAAAGATGGATACAAAATACATTATAAGTAAACATGTAATTTTAATAAAAATAAAAATAATACTAGCGAATACTTCGCACCGTTATTGTTGTGATAGTTCAACTGATCTCCAATAGATGGCGTATTTTACAAAATAAATAAATTAGTCTTATTTTAAAAGAAACAGTTAATTTTGATTTGTTTGTTTATTTTTCGTCATTAGAGGGAAAAATAATCTTGAGAAATATAGAGATTACAGTTAAATAATATATCTTCTGAAATTCAAACTTGTAAATATCTACGTTAAAATGAAGAGTATTATTAATTAACGATAAGATGTTGTAAACTTGATAAAATTTAAAGTAAATATTTAAATTAGGAACAATCTGAGAACAACAGTTTTGCTATCAAAGTGTTTGTTTAAAAAGTAAGTTAGGAAAGTGATACAGAAGTTTAACTTGTAAGACCTAAAACTTAATCAATAACTTTGTTAAGTAAATGTTTATAAGCTTTCCTGTAAGGGAGTGCTTCATTCCATCATTCCATGACCTTATTTCTCATACCCTGTTTCGTAACCGATCTACTTACATAATGTTAAGTGGTGGCGAGATATATTTATGGAATAGATTCACGCGTAAAAGATCGAAGACGAAACACAGTTTAGTTACTACGTCGCTACTTCGAGTTTATTAATAAGAGTGCAAGAGCATGATAATATTAGAACTTAGACTCAATAGCAAATATAGTTAATTATAGAAAACTACAAATGTATGCCCTACCAGAAACTCGTGGTCCGTGGGGTTTAAATTCCAAAATGTTTATTAAGAGCAAGCTTGTTAGAGCGCACGAACTCAGTAAACCGCGCGGCTTATTGTCGATATCTCTTTAAAAAGTTGTTAGAGATATACTGCAAATAGAATCGATAAAATAACCAAGGATAATTCACTAACAAATCTAATTGCAGTTTTTCAGTAGGGACGTCGATTTTATGTGCCCTCAGGAAAAAGCACTTAATCGTAGGATTTACAGCATCCCTGTCTGATCTGTGATGGTATTATGCAGTCCCTATATCTTCAAATTTGGTTCCGTCAAGTTATACATTTTGCTTTACAACTTAGCTCTCGCTGTGTGGCATAACTTTGTAGGGAGTCATTTCTTGATATGTTACACGCTACCCGGAAGTAAATAAATACAAATTTAAATGATTAGAATTATTTTTTGCATATTTATCAAACTTTTGTATCAGACAGGGTTTTTTATTGTGTAAGATAAATACCTAAGGAAAATAATTTTCGTTTTTTACGGTTTGAATAAAGCTCCTACTTTGAGACACAAACAAGTTTATTTAAGCGAAACAGTTTTACCAGAGCTTGGTCAAATAAAGTTTTCTTTTAAGTCAACTGCAGTCGATCGATCGTTTGTGAACAACAAAGTTATTCGTATTGTCAATTGGAAACTTGCTATTCTTCTGGTTGGTATATCAGTCTGTCGGTTTCTGCTTTAGAGACTAACAAGCTTAATTAAAAAAAAAAAAAATCCCGTTTAAAATAATCAAGTCTCCCTCGTTTAGCCGATGGTATTTGTGAGGCTATACCTAACGAGTGGCTAGTTCTGTTGAGATATTTAGATGGAAAAGCCTCTAAGTGAGGTTTGTCGGATTATGTACATAAGTTATTAATTAAAAAACCCATTGGTACATGGCCGGGATCCGGAATCGAACCCGGGGTCTGCCTAGTCTAGTTAATACCAGACATGTTAACCACTCGGCCACCGACACACCCCGCCCGCTTTCGCGATGTAAAAAGTAGTATATGTCATTCTCTGACCCCTAAACTACCACTATGCAAAAAATCATGTGGAATCCTGTGAAAAACAAAAACAAATATATCCCACGGGAACCATACATTTTTTCTAGATAAAAAATTGCCTATGTGCTATTCCAGACTGTAATCTATCTCTGTGCCAAATTTCATTCATATCCATTCAGCCGTTCTGGCGTGATTGAGTAACAAACATACATACATCTATACAAACTTTCGCGTTTATAATATTAGTGGGTTAAGCTACTGGACCGATTTTAATACGATTTTCACTAATAGATATAAAGTATCACGCTATGTCTTTTGGGAGCTGCAGAGCAGTATCCAATAATGTCAATATTCCTTACAGTCTTGTATAATGTAGCACCACAGTAATGTACTTCTTTTTACGGTTCCGTCCAAAACCAACTCTTATTTTATCAAAAATATATTGCCATCGACTTGTTTACACACAATTGTAAAGTCTCTTATTCTTCTTCTTTCATTGTGGCTCCACCAATGTTAATCGATGATTTGCCAATGCCCTATTAATCACTGGCTTCCTTTGAGACGCGTGCTTTGGTCGCCATGACATGAAGTAGAATTCATAATTATTGTTCCATAATTATTGACAGGACAAAAATATGCAATGCTTCATGGATGCTGTTATTTCTTTACAATAGTGAAGCGACGTGCTCCATAGCTCCGATATTTTATCGATATCGATATTTCATTCATTCATTCAAAAAAAACTTATTACATTTTTTGTACAAAATTTTTAAAGGTTAGTTCTTCTTCTTATTCCTTTACTATGGCTCCACCAATATTCATCGGTGATTTGCCAATGTCAAATGTTGCCTTTATAGTATATTATGCCGATTAATCGGTATCTAAGATGATACCGCCGACTGTCATATGTCTTATTAATCACAGACTAATCACAACTGGATTCCCCATCATGTCACGACGGAACGCGTGCGTTTGTTTGTTTGTGTATATCGTGTAGTGTGGGTATATTAAGGGCTTGCTTAATCTATGACTTACTGCTTTTTGCCCCGGCATCGTTCATGGTTTTTTTTTCAAATATAACATAACAATTTATCCCAAAAGGTTTCTGGTATTAAAAGTAGCCTATCCGGATCTCCAACTATCCCAAGTTTATAATATTAATTAGAATTAGTATTAAGGATATAGGAAGTCGGATTAGGCTTACTAAAAATTTTCAAAAAAAAACAATATTTCTAATATTATAGTTAGAGAGCTGGCCATATGATTTACTGACAGGTATGGCTATCGTCTGCTGAGCATTAAATACGATAGTAGGTGCCCCAAGTCGCCCTGTAAAAATGTTTCGCTAAAAATTTCTGCTGATTGTTTTTTTTTATTCGTAATACATCTAGGAAAAGAAGAAGCAGACATTTTTATTGGGTCGATTCCCGACTGGTTTTCAAAATATGCCACGTAGAAATTCGCGGACCGTTACAGGGCGACTTGGGGCACTATTACCTACTATCGTATTTAAGGCTCAGCAGACGGTAGCCATAATACCAGTCCGTAAATCATATGGCCAGCTCTCTAACTATTAAGTTCATTGTTAATGAACAGAAGTGCAGAATGTGGACATTGTTAAATTGTTAATGTAGTTAAAAATTAAAGAAAAATATCCTTCAGTTCCATTCCATTAGGCAATATTCGTTCAAATAAACGTAATCGAAATCGAAATACATCTAATGTTATAAAAGCGACTTGACTATTTGAACTCAATGCGCTGAACCGATATCAAATGTCAGAGCGACAGGTGGCTTTCAGGAAAATTGCTGCGGAGGCACTCCTGACGTTTGTCCAACGTGTATCGACGTCTTAAATATCTACGAAATGTGGACTGAAGGGAATTTTTAGAACACTTGCTTTGAACTTGACAGAAAAGTTTTAAGTAAAGCCTCCTCCACAGTCGGTCCCAAATTACTGAGGATCGTGACTCTGACTCATCAGAACTCCTCAACTGTGTTCCTCCATCTTTTAGGGCTTCGCCAACGAGATCTCTCTCCCCCAACCCTCTTCATACAGTAGAGAGCTGTACGGAAATCTGATGTTCAGCTCTACAAGTATGGATATATATGACGAACTATCCAAGATACAGACAGCATACGACGCCAACGGTATCCTCTCAAATGCTCTAAAATAAAATATATAATTTCAGAAGCTATAATTTTAGTTGCTATAAATATTCATTTTCTATAAATTTAGCTCCTGTAATTTTAAAAATCTATAAATTTGTTTGATATATTTTTTTTAATCTATAATATTAATTCCTATAACGTATTGTTTTCTATAATTGCAGTTGCCATAATTTTCAAAATATATAATTTCAAGTCCTATAATTTTTATAATGTCTATTTTCAATTGCACTAATGGCTACTTTTCTATAATTGCTGTTACTATAATTTTGAAAATATATAATCTCATGTCTTATAATTTTTATAATCTCTAATTTCAGTTGCACTAATGGTTACTTTTCTATAATTGCAGTTATTATAATTTTTTAAATATATAAATTCAATTTCTATAAATTTATTAATCTATAATATCATTTGCTCTAATGGATTGTTAAAATAAGTGTACTCACTATATTATTAAACGTATAACTTCATTCTATTTACATTTACAAATATATAATCATAAAAAATAATTTTCTATAATGTAATCAATGTAAATAAGTACTATTATTAAAATTTACAGTAGATTTTGTTAATGTCTTTTGCAGTAATTTTCGATTCCTATTCCCCTAATTTGTAAATAAAAATAGGTTAGCGAGGAGCGAAGCGACGAGCGTGGTTCGAATAGTGCTAAAACAGAGCGCGAGACGAGCGAGCGAAGCGAGCGTTCCGCGGCAGCGGACGGCGAAGCGCCAGAAACTCATAAATAACTAAACAACCATCACTTGTTGATAACGGATATGATACCTATATATATATTATTTATAATAAGTAAGGAAGATTTTTATATATTAATAAATATTTCGCAAATAAACTGGAAAAAATATAGCAAATTAATCATTACATAATTAAATGTTGTACCTTTTAATAATTTAGACATCTTGAAAATTATAGAAAACAATTTTAGATAAAACGAAAATTATAGCAAATTATAAATTAGATCATTTAATGTTATATATTTTGATGATAGTGATTTTGAAAATTACGGATATCGATTTTAGACAAAAGAAAAATTATAGCAAATAAATAATTATTGAATGTAATTTTATATATTTTGATAATAGTGATTTTGAAAATTACAGAAATCGATTTTAGGGTAAAAAAAAATTATAGCAAATGAATAATTATAGAACTTAATTTTATATATTTTGATAATAGTGATTTTGAAAATTACAGAAATCGATTTTAGGTTTAAAAAAAATTATAGCAAATGAATAATTATAGAATGTAATGTTATATCTTATGTACCTATATATTCTAAAATTATATCAAAACATTTTAGAGATATTGTAGGAGACCCGACGCCAACACCACATCTCTAATGCATCAATTATATGCCTATTACAAGCTTAGATACACACGTACAAAGAGGCTTTTCCATCTACATACCTCAACAGAGCTGGCCACTCGTTAGGTATAGCCTCAAAAATCTTCGGCTAAATGAGGAAGACTTTGTCTTACGCTGGGTACCCTGGGGCCGATAACGGTTCCCGGGATCTGTCAGGTAACCCGTGAAGAATAAAAAACATACATACAGAACATACTTACAATAGACCAGAAATGCTATGTAATTAGAATTATATATGAGATGTAGGGACCTTGGCTACATTCCCGCTGCATCAGACCCTGAGTTCCATATTTAGCAAACTACTCAACACGATCAATCAAACAGCTCTAAATGGATGGGTCTACGTTCACCAGAGCAGATATTTAATTTGTTTGTTTATTTGTCCTTATTTCTCGTCAAAACACAGCAACGGATTGACATAATTTTTGCACAAATTATAATTGGATGGCTGGAGAATGACATTTCAAACACATCCACTTGCGAAGCTTGGGGAAGCGTAGGATTTTATTGTAATATTTCTTTACGGGTTGCCTTACAGCTTCCGAAACCGTGTTACGGTTCCAGGGTACCCAGCGGGACCAAGACTCCCTAGTTTAGCCGATGGTATTTGTGAGGCTTATACCTAACGAGTGGCCAGTTCTGTTGATCGAACCTGTGGTCTGCCTAGTTAATACCAGACGTCTTAACCACTCTTAACAACTTTTTGACATTGTTGTACCTTAAATTTGAAATGGATTATTTTCTTTATAGTCAAAACTGAATGGCTGAATTTTTGTATCTCCATTCGAGGTTCATACTATCATAATTACAGTCGTTGAATATTAAATTTCCCTAAAAGTTCCCTAAACAATTTGACCTAGAATATTTAAATACACCGTAATTAAGTTTGGTGGTTACACTGTAGATTGTATTCACCGTAGCCTCTATAATTACATTGTCTCGTTCCCTATCTTTGAACGACCGAACTATAATCGCATTGAAGCTTTCTAGTTTCCTGTTACCTACAATTGGTTTAGTTTCTCAGTAGTAGTTAGTGGAGAACTAGGAACAAACATCTCGTTTGATTGTAAATAACTGCAACTTAATAATAGTAGTTTATGAAACGGATTCATAATAGGGGTAATTAAAACAGAAGTGGAATTTTAAGAAATTTTAAATAGCATCCACGAGTGTTTTAATTCGATTTTGTAATAGAGACTTTACGATATAAGAGTAGATAAACATAATTAAATAACTTGTAAGAGCTTCGTTTTCGCTATTTGGCAACGTAATCCTAGAATAACAGACTATTCGACCTTAAAATAACTTAACAGAACAGTCATTCCTACTCTTATAAGTTCGTCATGTCCGTCCGTGTGTCACATGCTATTATCTCAGCCGTCTTTCGATCGATTCTTATAATATAATACAGAGAGGTGTCTAATGTGAACCGCCATAGAATGTTGGTGTCAAATTGTAAACTCCATACAAAAAATCCAAGATTTTTTTGCAAAGTCGAAGCTGCGAAACGTCGCAAATACGCATCTCGTCCTGAAGAATAGATATTTGGGGTGAAAACACTGGGCCCGGGGAACCTAGCGCACGACACCTCTATAAAAAAATTGGTAGAGGTGTCCCACGACCAAAGAGCTGGCTCATATTTGGCTCAAAGAATCAGCATCGCCATCCAACGTGGCAACGCAGCCAGCCTTATGGGCATTCACCCAGAAGGCAGCGATCTTGATGTTTTTTTTTATTTATAGATTTATTTGTTTAAATAGCATTTAGCATAGTAGATATATTTAATTATATTTTATTGTTTTTTTCTAGTATGAAATTCAATACAAGGTCGTTCTAAAAATTTTTTTTCTTTGCCCTATCAGGTGGCATATTGTTGAATAACACTCTTAAAATAAATTTCCACCTCTAATTTTTAAACCACGTGCATAAATAATATTATATAATTCATGATAATACTATGTATATTTTTTATTTGATTTTATGTAGTAGTAATGTTTGTTGTATGGTTGTTTGTTGTCCAGAAAAAAATTTGAGCAAAATCCAATAAAAAGTTTTTGGGACAGCCAGTGAATTTTCAGTTCACACTTTCACATGCTGATAATATCTCTGCCAACTTTTCATCGACTATAAAACTATTTACAGAAACATGTATTCAAATTATGAAAATAGAACTCGATTAGATGGAGAAGAACCCTAAGCGCAATTTCAAAGCGATCACAACCAAAAGGATCTTTAATTTACCTAAAAAATATTGTTAAAGCGCTCCCCTTCCGTAATTTTGAAGTCACTCGGTTAACTAGCGCTCTTATGTCATGCGAAGTGCGAAATATGACGTGAACGTAATTACTTAGAGTAACGACAGAATGCAGACTCATGCCTTGTCATTTCACGAAAGACCCCGGCATATAACCCAAAATTCACCTTTAATAACGTTGATGTATGTGTATGTACTATCCAACCCTAAGTTCAACGCGTGAAGCTGAAATTCGTTTTCAGCTTCATTTCTCAAAAATTGTACTTGTTCCACTTCACTGTGGATCTCAAGATTCCGCGTGAGTTTATTTTTATTCGGTATTTACATTATTTTTAACAAAGTTGTAGAGCATAACAGCGAAAAGAACTCGGTTTTACGCGCGACTTATTTTGTCCATATCTCTCGAGAAAGTGAGTGAGATGGACTGCTATTAAAATTAATAAGATAACCAAGGATTAAATAAGATAGACCAAGATTCACGTACCAGAAAAATGAGAAAGTTTGATTTCTCAACAAAACCTGTCTTGCGATAATAAACGGAACGGACGTCAGATGTATGAGTATTATGCAAAAATTGTTTTAAAATATATGAAATAAACCATATTTAAAAGAATTGAAACCGCAAAGTCGGTTAAAAATAGGCAAAAAAATTAAGACTTCACGTCTTCATAAAACTTATGTGTAACCTGATTTTGAAAAATTTATTTCGTTTATATCATGTTTAATATTTACCTTTACAATGTAATTTTAATTTAGAACCCAAGACATATAGTTATAGCGTAATTTACGGATATGTAATTAGTATAACACTCTCTCTCTCTCTCATTACTCTCTCTCAGTACAGATATGAAAATTAAATCACTTTTTTAAATACACTTCTTCTATACTATTCTATACTAGTTCGTATGTTTGAACGTACTAATCTCAGGAACACAAAAACTATACAGACCGATTTGAAAAAAAATAATAATATAGCGAGTATAGCCCGTTTATTGAAAAATATTATAAGCATTATTATTAGGTATTCTAATGGAGGGGAGCAGTAAAATAAACGTCAACTAATCAGAAATTTGAAAAGTTATTTATTAAATAAACAAAAACCAACTGCGAAATAACTGAAACGTAAAAAACAGTTTTTCAGGTATTTTTAGTTGGATTTTTCGTTTATTCAATAATTAAGTTTAATTTCAAATTTTTAACTTGTAAACCATTTATTTCTATTTAACTAAAAATAGCATATTATCTTTTTCACGATTTTGATGAATCTAAAGATATTTCATTTATTTTGGATACATACAGACTGTTCGGGCCTTTGGCTTGAAATGGTGGAATGGTGGCGCTTACCCGCGCGTTTGAATTACGCGCGGTTAGGGCGTCGCGCGCGGGTGTCAACGTGTGAACCCCGCGCTCGAGGACAGAACAAAAGGGAAGGTGGTCGAATACGCGGCTCCGTGAGTCGCGCAGCAAATTAAGTCGATGTCGGCCGTTTTAACTAGATTCTTATCCAAAACTTAGTCGTGTCAGTGCAAGTGTGTGGTGACAATCCCAAAAGACCATCAGGAACGTTTCCTGGACTGCCTCTGAAAGCGACGTCCTGCCGTGCAGATTCGAGTGTCAAGGTGAGTGCCCATTGTTTTGCCAGATCGAGCCGAAGTCTTCGAAACACCAATTTCCACAAATAAATTCCATTCCATCGAAATCCATTTAACCGTTTCTACACCAATACAGTCCACTGCCTCCAACAAGGACCTAACAGAATAACGAACATTATTTCTGGTCCACTTCGATCGGATTTTGAATTTAGCATAATTATTTCTAGGTAAAATATAAATATAATATAGGTTCGTTGTTAGGTCTAGATTAGGGAATTTATTGTAGTTTGAAGTCTTGGTAACGTTTATTAAGGCCTTCACAGTAAACCGTGTTTACTAGTTTGAATAGTTTCATTAATTGTGGAATATTTAAGGGTTGTTTCTATAAAAATACTGAATTTAGAAATATAAATTACGCAAGTCACCGTGTCGCAGTAGGTGAGATTACAATTTTCATGTAGGTAATCTGAAAAGTTTCGATTCTGAGTACCTATAGTATAGTCATTTTGTTCGTAACAAAATGGCAGAAGAAAAGAATAATGAACTCCTATTGCAATCGCATTCATTGAATTTTAAAAAGGAATATATGTTTAGCAAATTGCAAAAGGTTTATGATTTGTCCAAGACGATTGCGAGCGACGTTATTATTAGGGAGCGATTTTTGGTGCAGTTTTCGGATATACAATCATCACGTAACGAGTTTGAAAAAATAATTTTGGAGATAATTGCTATTGAATTGCAATTATATCCAAAAAAGACAAAATTATCAACAAGCGAGTTAGACAGTTTCGATGAATTATATTTTGAATGTAAAATTATAGCGGATAGATGTATGGAAGCGGCGGAGGAGGATAGGCAGAAAATGGAAAGAGCAAGAATGAACATTGAAAACAATAATCGTTATATTCAACCGTCGTTACCCAAATTGGCATTAATCGAGTTCGATGGACAATTGGAAAATTGGCCTACATTCTATGACACATTTATCTCATTAGTGCACAATAGAAATTTCGAAGACATAGATAAATTTCATTATTTACTTTCTTGTGTAAAAGGGCCAGCTCTGAGTATTGTAAAAACTTTGCCTATCACCGCAGCTAATTATCAGCTAGTTTGGAATAATTTATTAAATAAATATCAAGATACCCGCGCGTTGACCGGTAGGTATTTAGATAGAATGTTGAAATTTGCTCCCTTAACTAAAAATAGTGCGTATAATTTAACTTCATTTATCGAAACATTTGATTACTCATTGAAGGCTATTGAGGCCTTGGATATAGAAAACTTAAATGATTATTTATTTTGTCATATCGCACTTCGCGCTTTGGATCCTCATACTAGAAGGTTATTTGAGGAGAGTCGTGATTATCAAAAATTACCTACCTTTTCGGAGTTAATAAAATTTGTCAATCAGCAGATTAAAGTTTTGGATAATATTTCGTCAAGTACATACGACTGGGCTAATGATAAAATTAATTATAATAATAAGCCAAAATTTAGTTGGCGTTCTCCAACTAATAATCATGATAACAACAATAATTGGCGTTCGCAAAATAATTATTTTAATAAAAATAATGAAGCGATCCGTAATAACCCTACTTTTCAGCGGAGCGGTCCGCGCGCGAAACCGGTTTTACAGTCGAATCGTGTACCTACGCCCGACAATTTAAGTGGCAGTAACAAAGTAAATACCTACAATAAATTAACATGTTATTATTGTAAGGGCGCTCACATGATTTATAGGTGCGAACTATTTAGAAAATTAAATATATCCGATAGAATTGACCGTGTCAATTCATTAAAGTTATGTCCTAATTGTTTGAAAAATAACCATGATTTACAACATTGTACTAGTACCTATAGTTGTGGTGTCTGTCGTGCGGCACACCACTATCTATTACATAAGGATGGCCAGGCCGTGTCTGTCTCCTCCCCCACACATAATGCGCTCGTGTCGCCACGCTCCGTGAGCTGGGACACAGGTTCGATTCCTACTGACGAAATGATGAAGTACCACGTCGTGTTAGGTACTTCACAAGTACACATCGCAGACGTCGCGGGTAACTTTCAGGACTGCCGTGCAGTTCTAGATTCTGGAGCTCAGAGCTCTTTTATTACAATAGACTATGCTCAACGTTTGGGTTTACGTCGTAATAAATGCCCGTTCGCCGTATGTGCACTTGGTGGGGAGATAATTAAAAATTTTGGTATTGTAAAATGTCAAATTAAACCGCGCACCTCGGACGTTCCGAGTTTTTTAGTAGATATGGTTATTGTAAGCAAGGTTTCGTCAAAGTTGCCTAATGTTACATTTAATAACGAAGTAATTGATAAGTATAAAAATTATAATTTAGCTGATCCTTTATTTTATAAATCCTCTAATGTAGATATCTTATTGGGGAACGATATAGTAAGCGAACTCATAAAGGACAAGCCTTTAAAATTAGATAAATATTTACCTAACTTGATAGACACAGTCTTTGGTTTTGTAGTAAGCGGAAAATTGTATGAGAATGAAATAAGTACATGTCTTCTCTCCGCTAGTCTGGACTTTAACGAGCCAGCACTAGATCATACATTACGAAAATTTTGGGAAATAGAAGAGCTGCCGTGCAGCCCCTCCCCCAACCCTCTCGATCAACTAGCCGAAGACATATATGCGAAAGAACATCGACGCGATGAGACGGGTAGGTATATAGTGCCGTTGCCTTTCAAACCAGACCAGTCCCCCCTCGGGGAGTGTCGCGGGTCCGCGGAGCGCCGTCTTATACATACAGAGCGCCGGCTCACGCGTTCACCGGCGTTACACCAAGCTTACAGCCAATTTATGAAAGAATACTTGTCACTCGGTCACATGGAGTTGTATACTGGCGCTGCACCCAGTCGCTACGTGATCCCTCATCACAGCATCTGTCGCGCTTCTAGCACGTCCACACCGGTGCGTGTAGTGTTCGATGCTTCCGCAAAGACGTCCAATAATGTCTCACTTAACGATATATTATTAACGGGACCTAAGTTATACCGCGATATTGTGTCCATCATTTTAAATTTTCGTTAGATTGAATATTGTTTTTCTAGTGATATTTGTAAGATGTACCGAGCTATATTAGTAAGAAAGAGCGATAGGTGTTATCAACATATTTTGTATCGAGAGAGAAAAGAGGATCCTGTTGATACATATGAATTAAAAACTGTTACATACGGTCTCAGTGCGTCCCCGTTTTTAGCTATACGTACTTTATTGCAAGTAGCTAGTGACGAAGGTGAACGTTTCCCTTCGGCAGCCCGCGTACTGCGGGAAGGTATCTATATGGATGACATATTGTGGTCATGTGTGACGTTCACACAGTCTTGTACGTTACAGGACGAGCTAATAGCTTTACTTCACTGCGGAGGATTTAAATTAAAAAAGTGGGCGAGTAACAAGAGTGAACTACTTGCGCGAGTACCTGTCGAACATCGAGAATGTCCGGTTACATTCGAGAACGACGATGATAACAATTTCACTATTAAAGTTTTAGGTTTACAATGGATGCCGTCGCTAGATGAGTTTGGTTTTTCTGTTAACAAGAGGGATACGGTATCCACTAAGCGTTCGGTATTAAAGTTATTAGCGTCTATTTTCGATCCCATGGGATTTATTTCGCCTTGCACGTTCGTTGCGAAGTGCATCATGCAGGATTTGTGGAAGTTAGGTATAAGATGGGATGAGCGACTGCCGCCCAATGTGTGTGAACAGTGGCAAGAATTTATACAAGAACTATCGATGCTTGACACTTTACGTATACAACGGCACGCGTTGCTTCCAGAACAGATACAAGGAGACCTCGTAGGTTTCTGTGATGCGTCGTCTCGAGGATATGCTGCTTGCGTATATGTATTATCTACTAACGACCGGGGTGAGGTGAAGGTCAGGTTATTGTTATCCAAATCGAAAGTAGCGCCTGTGAAATCAATGACAATTCCACGTCTGGAATTGATGGCCGCAGTCTTGCTAAGTAAACTAATTCAGTGTGTTCGTAATGCACTTACAAGAATAAAAATAAATAATTGTACAGTATTAACAGATTCATCAATCGTATTGGCGTGGATTCATACGGAACCCTATAAGTTAAAAACGTTCGTGAGTAACCGTGTTACGCAAATTACGGAGATATTACCTCCAGAATCGTGGCGACATGTGAGCAGTGAAAATAATATGGCAGATATAAGCTCGCGAGGAGCGTCTCCCGCGGTGTTTATAACATTTAGCGAGCAGTGGTTTGCGGGCCCTGCTTGGATGTATGGTAAAAGAGATAGCTGGCCGATCACTAATTATTATAAAATTAATATAATTACAATTCCAGAACTAAAATTAAATTCAAATACATGCAATTTAGTAGCACAAAGGACGGAAACGCTGTTAGAATTTTGTGAAAATTTATTTATCAGATTTTCCTCCTTTTCAAAATTGCAAAGATCTGTAGCTTGGCTGTTGAGATTCATCCGTCATTGTCGACGACAGGTGTCGATAACTAGTAACGGACTGAACACAGATGAACTTAAACAAGCATTAGATGTACTCATAAAATTAACACAGCGTGCCTATTTTTCAAATGAAATAAAAACTTTATCAAAGGGCGGAAGCTATATACCGACTTTGAGAAAATTATCACCGTTTCTGGATGAGCGCGGCTTCCTCAGGGTGGGGGGTCGATTGACATACTCTCAACTACCGTACAACGCTAAATTTCCTTTATTGTTACTTATACAATATTATCACAAGAAATATCTACACATAGGCCCGAGAAGTTTACAAAATATAATAAATCAAAACTATTGGATTTTGAACGCTCGTAGCGTTATAAGAAGTACTTTGTCTAAATGTATAATTTGTTTCAAGTGTAAACCGTCACAATTGCAACCAAAAATGGCTGCTTTACCTCGTACTCGCGTTTTATCTGATAGTGTTTTTGAGCACGTCGGTGTTGATATCGGCGGTCCTTTTTATGTTAAGGAAAGTCTGCGTCGTAATGCTAAAACTTATAAAGCTTATTTGTGTCTCTTTATATGTTTCTCTACAAAAGCGGTTCATTTAGAAGTATTATCCTCGTTATCAACAGATTGTTTTTTGGCCACACTAGATAGATTCATAGCACGTAGAGGGATCTGTGTGAGTTTATATTCGGATTGTGGGACAAATTTCGTGTCAGCAAGCAAACATTTAAATGAAATTCAAAAATTTATGTCTGATATTAGGTCTAACGATAGCCTATTTGAAGGATGTACACAAAGACAGATTACTTGGAAATTCCAACCACCCAGCGCTCCTTCTATGGGCGGACTCTGGGAGGCAGGAATCAAATCGGCAAAATATCACTTGGTCCGCACAGTCGGAGAGAAATTCTTAACTTTCGAAGAACTCGCTACTATTTTTTGTAAAATTGAAGCTATTATGAATTCGCGACCATTGTGTCCCCTGTCGAATGATCCCAGTGAATTTGACGTACTAACTGCGGGACATTTTCTAATAGGTAAAGGCTTGCTTGCGGTGCCCGAATACAATTTAAATGAAGTAGAGATGAATAGATTGTCACGTTGGCAATATATACAAAAATGCTCGCAATTGTATTGGAAGAGATGGAGCTCTGAATACTTAAATACATTGCAACAGAGATCTAAGTGGTGTACGTCACCACCAAATATTAAAATCGGTGAATTAGTATTAGTTAAGGTTGATCAGATGTCACCATGTAAGTGGCCACTGGCCAGAGTGGAGCAGGTCCACCCCGGCCCCGACGGTATCATCCGCTGTGTCACTATTCGTACTCAGAGGGGAACTGTTCAGAGACCAGTTAATAAATTGAGTCCTTTACCATATGATACTTAATTAACGTTGCAGGACTTCTTATTATTATAGTCGTGTTTCGTAAACACTTCATTTTATTTGCTTTTAAAGGATTTAATTTTGTTACTTTGTTAGTTAGATATTGTGTTACCTACTTAAGAGAGTTTTTATATATTATTTTAATCATATTATAACTTGGGTTTAATTTCTGGTAGTTCGTAACTACTTTGATAGAGTTAAGTTTTGTATTTTGTTTTTTAGCTCAAGTTAGGATTAGCTCCTCCCTAGTGATTCGTTATCACTATTCTAGGTAATGAATTAGATGTTAACTGTTAGGATCCTTGTACCTCCTAACTTAGTCATTCCTATATCCATGGTCCATATGGTTCGTAACCACTCCTTTCTACTACCTGTTATCGTGGAAACCATCACGATGGTTTCGGTGGGGGGTGTGTTCGGGCCTTTGGCTTGAAATGGTGGAATGGTGGCGCTTACCCGCGCGTTTGAATTACGCGCGGTTAGGGCGTCGCGCGCGGGTGTCAACGTGTGAACCCCGCGCTCGAGGACAGAACAAAAGGGAAGGTGGTCGAATACGCGGCTCCGTGAGTCGCGCAGCAAATTAAGTCGATGTCGGCCGTTTTAACTAGATTCTTATCCAAAACTTAGTCGTGTCAGTGCAAGTGTGTGGTGACAATCCCAAAAGACCATCAGGAACGTTTCCTGGACTGCCTCTGAAAGCGACGTCCTGCCGTGCAGATTCGAGTGTCAAGGTGAGTGCCCATTGTTTTGCCAGATCGAGCCGAAGTCTTCGAAACACCAATTTCCACAAATAAATTCCATTCCATCGAAATCCATTTAACCGTTTCTACACCAATACAGTCCACTGCCTCCAACAAGGACCTAACAGAATAACGAACACAGACATTAAACACATTACCCTCTATTTTTGGGGGCAGTCGGGTAATTTGTATTTTTTTTCTTCCTTCACGGGTTGCTTTACACAGTTCCCGAAAGTCTCGTTTAGCCGATGGTATTTGTGAGGCTATACCTAACAAGTGGCCAGTTCTGTTGAGGTATATTTAGATGCAAAAACCTCTAAGTGTGGTGTGTCGGATTATGTACCTACATAATTTTTTTCACTAAAAAACCCATTGGCCGGGATCCGGGATTGAACCCGTGGTCTGCTTAGTTAATACCAGACGTCTTAACCACTCGGCCACCGACGCACTTTTTAGTATTTTTTATACATATTATTTTAATACCGTATTTTTCCGATATGCGCTATCGACATTCTTACAAACTTTTCATAACATCGAAATAATTTCCAAAATATACGTATTTTCGCGATATTTGTTATTTTATACCTATGTTATCGGACCTATAATAAGGTTAACACCAGTTACCCATTATGTTCAAGAGGATTGGCCGGTTATTTTGACCTAGAAAAGAGATCGCATTTTTTCTTGTCTGCCTCTTACGAAATGACAGCGGTTGAAATCGTTCTGGCCTTGTGACCCTTAGAATGGAGGGTATGGAACAACCGAGCTTATAAATTCAAAGCGATAACAAAATATTTCGTATCTTGTAGTGAGAAAACTGGGAAAACAAGGAAAATGGATACGAGTTTAGCGTTTTTTATATGTTGAAACTGTTATTATTACTGTTTTGTAGATCTACATTATGTCATGAAAATTTTGCTAATTTTGAAAATGCGCTAAGTTGTTGTCTTCAGTTCCAATTTTTTTAAGTACCTACCATTTTTTTACACCTTTCTCGTGTACCAATCTATCTAATACTGAAAACCATAACAAAATCCGTTTACAAGTTACAGATAAAATAGGGCACAGACAGACAGACAGTCCCTAGCCACAACTTTGTTTAGTGATTTAAGAGTCCTTGGCAGTCGGCTATTTTACTTCTGTCAAAAATATGGCAAATCTCAATTAATCCTAGAAAAATGAGTAATATTTAATTTATACAACATTAAAAAAAAATATTTTTTTACAACATTTTCAACTCAAATTGCTGATAGCTATTATTTTAAATTGGATTAAGCCATATTTTCATTATTAAGACTTCTAAATAGTTTAAAACGAAATAGCAATGTTTGTTTTAAAAACTATGGCTATTTAGAAGTCTTAATAATGAAAATATGGCTTAATCCAATTTAAAATAATAACTATCAATAATTTGAGTTGAAAATGTTGTAAAAAAATTTTTTTTACGTTGTATAAATTAAATATTACTCATTTTTCTAGGATTAATTGAGATTTGCCATATTTTGACAGAAGTAAAATAGCCGACTGCCAAGGACTCTTAAATCACTAAACAAAGTTGTGGCTAGGGACTGTCTGTCTGTCTGTGCCCTATTTTATCTGTAACTTGTAAACGGATTTTGTTATGGTTTTCAGTATTAGATAGATTGGTACACGAGAAAGGTGTAAAAAAATGGTAGGTACTTAAAAAAATTGGAACTGAAGACAACAACTTAGCGCATTTTCAAAATTAGCAAAATTTTCATGACATAATGTAGATCTACAAAACAGTAATAATAACAGTTTCAACATATAAAAAACGCTAAACTCGCTAAACTCACTTTACGACCTCTAAACCAAGTGATTTTTAAGTATTGTGAAAAGTCTATTGTGTAACTTAATGTGTTTATTTATGAAAATGTAATAATATCTATAGGAGGCTTAATAAATAAATAAATAAAAACCAAGCGGTGCAGCCAGAGGCACTTTTTTCCACTTGTAAAAAGAACAGGTGTAAAGCCTAGACCTAGATAATAATTATATCACTTTAACAGACGTGAATTATTTCGGTTACTATCTGTTATTTTTAAACCCGACGAAAAAAAAGAGAGTTGTTATAAGTTTAACGTGTGTATCTATCTATATGTGCATATGCGTGTCTGTCTATGGCTGTCTTTCTCAAAGTGGGCGATAACGCCCCCTTGTGGGCGCTGGAGGCCTAGAGGGGGGCGGTAAGGGGCCCAGAAATAATGAATGTCTTTGTGATTTTTAAGATGTGGTAAAGTAAAAAAAAATTGGGGGGCGCTGAAAAATAATTTATTTTAAAAGTGGGCGGAAGACAAAATAAGTTTGAGAACCTCTGGTCTAAACGGATGAACCGATTTTGATTTAGTTTTCTTTGTTTAAAGACTTGATCGAGAGTATTCTTAGCTATGTTTCAAGAAAATCTGTTTAGCCGCTTGAAGACTATCGGCTCTTTTTTTAATTGTTGTGAGCAAGTTACTAGTCTGATCGATTCGAAATTTAGTATCCTATATCTTCAATGACATTCAACATGGTAACCTTGACCTGATGAGCAGCGTCATCTGGAAGCAGCTAGATAGTCTGCCTGTCTGTGACTTATTTACGCAAAAAGTACTAAACGTATTTTGTTGCGGTCTTCACAAACACAAGCCTTTTGCCTTAAGGTAAAGTTGCATCATATATATCAAGATTTCCTACTGCATAATTTATACTGTGACGCACGACGCCAAGAATCTACCGGCAAACGCGCTGCGCCCGCGCGATGTTATTTACGCGAGGGTTGAGAGAGCGCTAAATGCCTACTGCGGCCGGATTTTTCACTTCTTCTTCGTTTTTTTTATCAAAAAATCAAAATGAAAATGAAAAGCAAACGTAAACAAATGTACATTCCTATAATGACACTACTTTGAATATCTTCATTGACGTCATTATCACGTAAAAGTAGTCAGTACATTTCTCTCACTAAAGCGGTTTTCAGTTAAGTAAGAGAAGTAGTTACTTTAACTAGTTGGTAACTCATTAGTTACATTAAAATAAAATTTCTAAATAATGTAACTACTTGGAATAAAAATGTCGAACTAGTTACATTAATGTAACTATAATGTAACTAGGTGGACCTACCATGTTTTAAGGAGCTGAGCTAACAGTAGGGAAAAAAGTTAGCTCCAGCGAATTTTCATGGCATAGGTATGCTGTCTAATCCGTCAGAGATATTATTATAACAAAATAGAAAGAAGTCCCCATTAGCATATTATATCAATCTCTAGTAGATAATTAGTTATAAGCGTATTTACGTAGGTATTCAAATTTTTGTAAGCCCATGTATATACCCATGCGAAGCCGGCGGCGAGTCGCTAGTATTCAATAAAAATCAAATAATGGCTATACCAAACGAAGTTTATAAAAAGTAGTTACAAAAAGTTAACGCCGCACACTTTGTTGCTACAAAGTGAAAGTACTCCAATTTCGACAGATTATTCAACCAAATACGGTTACACATTTTTGTCCAAATCTTTCATGGATTGGGGCACCTTTTTAATTAGTTTTCGTTATATTGGAGGCGATTGCAGTCGATATTTTATAAAGTTTTAGTACCTGCTCCGATAGCCGTGATCGTCTAGTGGTTAGGACCCTACGTTGTGGCCGTAGTAACCCAGGTTCGAATCCTGGTCACGGCAGTGTTATCACTGTCGCGGTGGAGCATTTTTTTATATTGCTTCAGTTTTTGGATGCCTTTTTAAATTATTGCCACCGGCCTTGAAATAGAATCCTGTTTAATATTGAAAACAGAGCAATATGCTAATTTTTATCTCTGAAATCCTAGAAGACATTTTCATGTCAAATTTGAGAAATTTCCATGTGCTAAACAAAAATCTAGTAGAAAATTACTAGATAAATACACTATAATTTTAAATTTAGCCTAAATATTCACGCAAAAACTACAGACAGATTTTGATGCGGTATTCACTAATAGATAGGATAATAAAAGTGGACCTATGTTGTTTAGGAGCTGAGCATTAACTTTATAAGTGAATAAAGTTGGGGAAAAAGTTAGCCTCAGCGAGTTTTCATGGCGTATGCTGTCTAATCCGTCAGAGACATAACAAAATGATGTAGTAAACAATTGTGTAGAATATTATTATCTACAAAAAAGTATTTACGTAGGTATTGTTGTAAACCCAAATTGTACCCGTGCAAAGCTTATTTAAAAAATACTAGCTATAGAAGAGATGGCTGTGGATTTAAGACAGTTAAACACAGAATAAATTTAGAAATATTATTTCCCATGTCAAATTAACATAACACAAAAATTACGAAAACTATAAATCTGATTATTTCATGCACCATATCCACGGTAACAAAACAATACATACATGGATTAATACAAAACAATGATCCATGCATTCAAAACATTAATCCGTTCAAGTTAGACCGAGCTCGGTACAAGCAATGTACGCCGGACATGGCATGTCGTTAATTTCACCAAACAGAATGAATGTGTCCATTTCGAGGGTGACATTAAAACAGGGGTGCGTTATCTGTATTATGACTTGTACTAAATATGCCTTGCAAGCTTCAAGCTTTCCTGGTGAATTTTAAGAAATTTCTTTCAAAAACCTATTTTTCCGGGATAAAAAGCAGTATCCGTTGCTTCGTATTGAAGTGAATAAAAGTAGCCTATTGCGCTCTTTGGCCTTCATACTAACATACATCTTCTAATATATAAAATTCTCCTGTCACAATGTTCGTTCGCATACTCCTCCGAAACGGCTTGACCGATCCTTATGAAATTTTGTATGCATATCCGTTAGGGTTGAGAATCGGACAACATCTATTTTTCATCCCCCTAAATGTTAAGGGTGGTCCACCCCTAATTTTTTTTTTATATAGGGTTAGGGGTAGGGGTAGGGGTAGGGGTAGGGGTAGGGGTAGGGGTAGGGGTAGGGGTAGGGGTAGGGGTAGGGGTAGGGGTAGGGGTAGGGGTAGGGGTAGGGGTAGGGGTAGGGGTAGGGGTAGGGGTAGGGGTAGGGGGTAGGGGTAGGGGTATAGAGCGCCACTTCACCCGATCTTTGTATACTTTTCTTGTTTCATCGACATCCATACATCGTTTCATACTTGCACGTCTATTTTTAACCGAACTTCAAAAATCTTCGAAATCTTTACTTTTTTTATACGTATGTTCCCCGATTACTTGAACACGCCTGGACCGATTTGGATATTTTTTTTTGTTTGAAAGGGTATACTTCTCAAGTGGTCCCATGGTCATCAGGTCAGGATCTGATGATGGGATCCTGGAGAAATCGACAACTCTTCAAATTTTATAGGCATACTTGAAGCGATTTGGGTATTTTTTTATTTTGTTTGAAAGGGTATACTTTTCAGGTAGTCCCATGGTCATCAGGTCAGGATCTGATGATGGGATACCGGAGAAATCGAGAACTCTTAAAATTTTATAGGCACACTTGAAGCGATTTGGGTATTTTTTTTATAGTGACTTGTGCATTTGCTTTCGGTAAGCACACTTTTTAGTGCATAATTTTTGAAGTCGGTACACTTTTTTTAAAAACCAAATTATTAGTAATTACTTACTATATTTGACCTTTTTTAATGACATCAGATATTTAATCAATGAAAGTTCGTCTTGGTCGTCCTTTTCTTGTTATTCCTTGCGTTGCTTTATATATTTGTTTATACTAACTCTGTGATTGGTTTTTTGAAATCGAAAGGCATCTCAGTACAAAACTGTCACCCATGTTATGCTGATTAACCGTTGTTAATTGTCTTACAACCATAGAGTCACTAGACTTTGACGGATTCAATTATTATGTATATGTATTTCCGGCGTTCTTCAAGCGAAGCGTAAAAAGGCGTCTAGTGAGGGGACTGGATGACCGTTAAAGTTATGAACCTGTTCTTAGAAATTAAAAAGTTGTCGAGTTTTAAATATTGTATGTATGTATGCCGAGCAAATTGCTGGAATGGACATTGTAGGGCCAGGCATTCCTTGGGTGGCTATTGACTAACCAAACCGGTACTAAGTTTAGCTATACTATGTTTTATCACTCTCTTACAAATCTGTAATTCAATATGAAAGACTTAAGGTGGCCACACATTCGTCCAATCTCCGGCCGGTCGCCGTACGGTCCACCGAAACCGACCACAGACTCGTCCAATTCTTATCGCGCGGCCCACCATCCGTTTTCAAATCGTTGTATTTGTGGTTGATTTCGATGACCGGAACGATCTGTCACACACACACACATCCACACGCCTTTGTTTAATCGAATCTTGTGTGTCTGTGTGGGTGAGTGAATTGCATGTGATCTAGATCGTATGATTTACATTGCTAATGTGTGGCCTGTCTTCAATCTCGATATTACGGCGGCCAGACCGAAAATTTTCTGTGAGATACCGGACCAGTGTGTGGGCTACTTAAGACAGAGCCACAGAATAAATAATAACCTTTTGACATTGATGGTAAAATTACTAATCGCTTGTTTTAAACCATGCTCTTGAATAATATAACAGACAATGACATAAGTACTAATTATTTAAACAGTGTGAACTTGTTTGTGGAAATTGGATATATTTCTAAATTGCTAGCTTTCATCCGGGTATAATTATAAGAGAAATGAGTTATCTATATTCCTTTGAAATTATATTTTCCCAACGTTCGCCCGGAAGTTTTTTCGACAACTTGACGAAATTAACTATTTCCAAGAATAGATGCGAGCAAACAATTTCCTAAAACCTTTTATTAGCACTTACACCCCCGCAATAGAGTTCACTGTATCCGCAAAAATATATCCAACTTTGACCCGTAGATTTTTTTTTAATTTGACAAGAATTGTACAAAAAAACAGAATATGTCAGGATCGTAACAAATGGCATTTGATTGTCTCTGCCTGCCCTTCTTGGGATGAAAGGCGTGATGATAGATAGACAGATAACTAACTAAGCCACTTAAAATATTAAACATTTCAGAGGGTTAATACTTTCTACAAAATATACACTGTCATGTATTGCAAATTCTAACACCCCTTCTTAAAATATGCTAAAACGTAGTACCCTAATTTTAGAATAGACCCTCTATAGGCTGGCTCGATCCAAAACTTACGTAAGCTGAATATTAAATTTTTGCCAAAACTTTGGGTCATCAAGGGTACGGGATCATACTTGATACAAGAGCCTTTAGCACGCATGCCTATTATCATAAATAACTGCACTTTTAAACATGTGCTTCTGACATTAATAGCTTTTATGCATGTAACTTGTTATATAATGAAATGGATGAAAAGAGGATCGTGGCGAGTGGATATCATTTGTCTCTGCCTATCCTAAGGGAAATTAGTCGTTCTATAGATTTTTAGGGTTTTGTAGTCAAATGTCTATCAAAAAGTTATACAAAATAAAGTTCATAATTGATTTATTTTTAATCCCAGTATAGATGTATGTTTGTTGAACATCCAGAACGGCTGAACGGATCTGGATGAAATTTGGCACAGATATAGATTATAGTCTGGAATACAGATTATAGTCGGGTATGGTTCCCGTGAGATAGATCTGTTGTTTTTGTTTTTCACAGGATCGACATGATTTTTTGCATTGTGGTAGTTTAGGGGACTGAGAATGACATATACTACTTTTTATACCGCGAAATCGGGCGGGGGAGGGGCAAATTACAGCAACGGGATTCTTTCCACGCGGGTGAAACCGCGGACAGAAGCTTGTATTTAATAAAAAATAACTGTTTTGTAGAACTTAGATATTTACATATATTATTTTCACTAATAGAATTCGTTAAGAAAAACAGTACCTAAATTTGCTGAAATAAAATTTCAGTACATTCATATCCTAACTATATCCTGGATTAAGAGAGGATTCTTTTTATTCTGGAAAGGGCGAAAAATATATTACAATCAGAAAGAAACTTATATCCGGGTCAAGGTCAAACACCATTTCAAAAACTACCTTCCAGTCCCCGGTTTCGATCGTAGAATATTTTCAAATGTGAATATTATATATATTATAGTTTGAAAGTTCTGTTGTAAGTCGGTGTAATCTCTTTGACTACTCAATGCATTCTACAAATTATTTCTCGAATAAGAAGCTACGATATCCCTGAGTTTTTTTTTCTTTACGGGTTGCTCCCGTGAATTTTAAAAAAATGTAATGAAATCGCCCTAGGGCGTAATAATCAACTTACGAGCGGTCCGCCTAGTTGATACCAGACGTCTTAAATGTGAAAAAATCCTGTATAGTTTCTAACGTCTTTTATCCTTTTACGCTTTAAAGAGGTTAATTTCCAACCGACTTAAAAAAAAGAAAGAGGTTCTCAATTCGGTTGCATTTGTTTTATGTTAAAACTCCGTCATTTATTAAAAAAAAATTGTTTTTTTTTATTTGAAGGAATATACTTGCAATAATATTTTTTTTGTTCCCATTTTTGTTTTGGTAAAAATTGGTCTAGTAATTTTTCAGAAATTTTGAACAAACTGTATTTCATAATTTGATTTAATGTATGCCGATTTCGATGATTTATTTTTGCAGCAAAATTAATTAAAAGGTAAAAATAAATTAACTTTTTAAAAAAGTAAAAAAAACTTGTAATAGACTCAACGAAATACTGTCAGAATATTTTAATAACAAAGCGGTTTAGGCTCATCACATGATATCGTTCGTATATTCATAACAGTCTTTGAGTTCTTCTAAAAATTATGTGTTGTGCCATAAATCAATCAAATCAAATCGTAGTTGATTATCATATAAAAATATAGCACAACATACTGATGAAATCCAAGCTAATATAAACACAGATAACGGATATCAAAGACAGAAACCCGAAATCCAAACGAATCATAAATAACCCAAAATCCAGTACAAAGTGGGCACATTTAATAAACGTAATAAACTCTGTTTGTAGAGATTGCGTGTACCAAAATGTATTATTGTTCAGACATTCGTCTCTATGCATTATAGATGAGTGGTAATTCGTTTGATCGATGGTACTCTTTCTAGCTTTTTCGTATTCGGGTCATTTACGAATTGACCGTAGTATATTTTATTCAAGCGTCCGTACGCGCAAGCCAAGCTACCTTTTGCTGAATAACAAAGTTGGATAAACGATTATTTTTTAACAGGTAGTTATTTATTGGTTAAATATTCAAACTGTAATTACTGCTACAATAAATTAGAAGCATGACTTCAAAAACTTCTACTGTCTGTTACATTTTTAATTAGTTTTAGGTAAATGCTATTATTAGGCAAGAATTGTAGGTTTTGTATATTTTTTTTTAAAAGAACGCAACATTTACTTTATTCAGGGTTACGTGTACGGTCCCTGGGTACCCAGCGGAAGACCAACTCTCCCTCTTTTAGCCGATGGTATTTGTATACCTAATGAGTGGCCACTTCTGTTGAGGTATATTTAGATGGAAAAGTTTCTAGGGTTTGTAGGATTATTAAAAAACCCATTGGTACATGTCCGGGATCCGGGATCGAATCCGTGGTCTGCCTAGTTAATACCAGACGTCTTAACCACTCGGCTACCGACACACCTTTTTATTATTTACACAGTTATTCACACAATAACTAGGTACTAATCCAATTGACGTAAAAATGGTCATAGTCCCTTGTGGTTCTGCATGGCCTTGAACCCACTCAGCACCTTGCTGGAGGTTTCAGGACTAGGCTACCGTTTGCATAGAAATAGTAACTTTAAACCGAAAACTTTAGTACCTAAATCTATCAGTATGGAGTTTGGTTTGGACAAATCTGCGATCATACATGCGAACAATTGTTATATTATTATTATGATAGCATAAATACAGTTAACCAAACATTCTTAGTTATTTGGGTATTTTTATAGAAAACACATGGTTTTGTTGATCTATTCATGTAATCATTGCACCATAAATATAATTACAAGGTAATTGATTTTCATGTAAATATGAATACGTGTCATAAATTTCAGGAGACAGTAAATGAAGCAGGTCCTCATACTATACAAACACGCCACGCGCAATGATTTATCAAACAGTCAAATATGGCAGTTTTATTACTCTGGCTATAATAAATAAGTTTTTATATTATGTAATACAAAATATGTGTACTAGACGACAACAACACAACAAAACACACCTACACGGCCATTATACCTTGCGGTGTGGCTAGAGACATCAGTAATCAGTAACAGTGTCCACTTGTAGCCAGTGGTCCATATTGAACAGAACAGGTGGCAAGCCTATTGCTGCACTTGATGGACCTAGATGTGTCACTTCTTTAATAAATAAAATATATAATAAGAAACAAGGTGCGTCGGTGGCCGAGTGGTTAAGACGTCTGGTATTAACTAGGCAGACCCCGTGTTCGATTCCAATCGGTTTTTTAATTAAAAACTTATGTACATAATCCGACAAACCACATTTAGAGGCTTTTCCATTAAATATACCTCAACAGAACTAGCACTCGTTAGGTATAGCCTTACAAATACCATCGGCTAAACGAGGGAGACATGGTCTTCCGCTGGGTAACTGGGTGAAGAAAGAAAAAAGAAATAATAAAAAAAATAGAAAATGGCTTTGATAAAAAGTATTCTATACTATGACTGTAATGTATGAGGCCCATACCCCGCCCCGGTTTTACAAAACCTAACTACAAAATATCCACATCTATCAGATTTAAATATTTTTTGTGAGAGTGTGAGCTGAATCGATTTGAAATAATACTTAAGTGTTACAATTTAACAAATAAATTGTAGCCAAAATTTTGCAACTTGTTTCTAAATTTATAAATAATAATATACACATTTGTTTCATCTATCTATTTATGATAACGCCTTTTATCCCAAGAGGGGCAGGCAGAGACAATCGAATGTCATTTGCTACGATCTTGACATCTGATCTTGATCTTTCGCTTCTTTTATATTAATCATACCTTTCATACATGCTCGGCGATTGTGTGTACTTTTAATATTGCCTTCGATCTAAATTTTTTTAAATGTATAATAAAAGTACACTTAGGTCGTCCTCTGTTAGCATTTCCTTTCACTTCTGCCATATATACCGTTTTTGACAATCTTTCATCCTTCATTTTTTCAATATGTCCAAACCAGCGAATCTAGTTTTCTTCATTTTAGTCACAACATCATCTTTTTTTTTATTTATAAAATAACATACATTTATAGTTCACATTTTTCTCTTCGATTTTCATATTTCTATATTTTTTATACAAATTCGTATAATAATTGTATTTATTTCAACAATAAAAAAACCGTTTCAATAACTTACACTTTATCGAACGACGATTAAATAGCTCTTTCCAAAGGATTATGGTCCCATTGATATATATCCATATACGAGCTTATTTCCTTTTTATCGATAAGGAATCGATTTCAATTTATTTCCACTGCGGCCACTTTGAAATAAATTTCCATTCCCTTAATCTAAAGTTTAGAATATTATTTTCATGTCACCGAATGTATGAATAAATAAAAACTAGCTTTTTGCCCTGGCTTCGCCATTGTACATTTTTGTTATGTGACAGAAGAATTTATCCCGAAGGAATTCCGGGATAAAAACCTACCTTGTCACAAAAAATCACATCGATTTGTGAATGCTACAATTTATTTGCAGTTCCACATATTTACTACGGGTATGGAAAATGGAAATAAAGTTATTTTAAACAGTTTCTTTTTTTATGATTTTTAACGAGTTTATAGTTATTGTTTTTAAAAATTGTCTTAGGTGCTAAAATAATTCTACTTTTCATATTTCAAAAACTAACGGGGCAAAAATCTAACAAGAATCTAACAGAAATCTATCTATTATTTTTCGTACAAATGAAAGTTTCTAAATATATTTATTACATTGAGCTTCTCGACCGTAAGTCGTATTTTGCAGCTGATACCTTTTGTAATCCCAGATCACTGGAGGGTTGATGTTTATTACCTTGAGGGGCTGGGAATTAAACATATACAAGCCTAAATACCAATGGGGTAACCAGAAATTAACTTTAAGCATAAGTACTAAACATTGATAAAAATCGTTCTTATTTCTGAAGTCTTTTTAAGTTCGTTTTATAAAGATTATAATTATTATTTTAATTTAAATAAATGTAATATCCCTAAAAACCAAAAGTTAAAGTTAAAAAACATAAACCAACATATTGTTACAAATATTCCACAAAGTTCATGAAACAATGAACTCATCTAAAATAAAAACACGCTCTACGAAAGCATGATTATGCATGAAAATAATTCTACGTTTCGGTAGACATAACAAAATAACAATGGTTTTGAAAGTTAAAGCGAATATAAAAGTTTATAATTATGTAGGTAAACCTTCAAATGAAAATAAAATAACAGGTAAATTAATAAATTTGCAATATGCCACGAATTTCCAGAAAGAATATAAAAAGCTGTTCATGTAAGCGTATTAGAATGGCTGGACCGATTTGGTAAATTTTACATGCTCATAATAGTCTGAATATGGTTTTTAGGGAAAGAAAAATTAGAAAAGTTGCCTATTTTAAGTCTATTCTGGACAACCATTCAGACAATACTGACAAAAAGTTATATAGACATCCTATTCATAACATTGATAAAGTTCATAATGTTGATAAAAATAGACGAATGAGTTTTTTTTAAATCATAAATAAAAAAAATAAAACTTACAATTAAAACAGGTGACTAGAAACAGCAAGGCGAATAAAAATTTCGCAAAGGCAACATGCCTTACTTCCGGCTTCCGGCGAACCATGGCACCACACGTTCATCGAACTTCACAAAACCACAAATTCTTCTACATTCCTTCTAGCACAAAAATATTTCAAACTAAACCAATGACGTAAGTTTTTGACATTGGGGTGTTACGAGCGATATCAACCAGGTGCAAGGTTTAACGGGACGTCTGTGCTATGCTAAGTTCAGCGCGTGACTGAGGGAGGTTTTTAGGGTTCGGGCGCACAATGTCGCCTTGTTCGGCGCGTGTTAAACATAGGGTTGTCAACTGTTCTGAAATTCCGGGAATCTACACATCTTAACGGCTTTTGTACCTTGAGGTGTGGGCAGAGACACCAGAAACAGTGACTAAGTGTCAGTTGTAACGGAAAGGTGGCACTGCATTTCGTCAATTTTAGAGGAAGTGCGGGTGCTTCCAAATTAAAGCACATATTCTTAAAGAATAAAGTAAAGGGCGTCGGTGGTCGAGTGGGTAAGACGTCGGTTCGCAACTGAAAAGTCGCGGGTTCGATTCCTACATCCGACCATGTACCAATGGGTTTTTTTCATTAAAAAATCTATGTACATTATTCGATAAACCGTACAAAGAGGCTTTTCCATCTATAGGTAGGTATATACATCAACAGAGCTGACCACTCGTTAGGTATAGGCTCAAAAAAAACATTGACTAAATGAGAAAGACTTTATCTTACAATGGGTACCCTGGGGCCGTGTAGAATTAAAAATTAATTAAAAAAAATCTTAAAGAATTTTTTATTACGCTTTCGACTACAATAGAGTGTGTTGCGACGTTATGAACGTTATATGAGAACACCTGAAATGTATACCAACTCCCGTAATCTATCTATCTAATTCTAGCATATGGTTGCTAAACATGAACGAAACCCATTCCTGGGTATATACAAATATATAGGTATGACACAGAAGACAGAATAGGTAATTTGGTATATAATATTTTTATGAAATAGGTACACATTTTTCGCTTTTACAGAGAAATATAACAAGATTTTACAACAATGGAAATGGAAATTGATAAAATGTCAACAAATACAAGACATAATATTAATCCATTAGTCAAATAATAATAGTCAGTAATATATCAATAACTAGCATTCCGCCCCCGGCTTCGCCCGTGGATATTTACGAACAAAATAAAATATACCCTATACCCTACCCCTATCCTGTTTCCCACGACTTCGTACGAGTCTATTTCAGAATGTTGGCAAACATACAATTCATACATACCTTTTGTCATGTTCACCCCTGCCCACCCCTTCCCGTCGTCATGCCGTGATGGTATATAGCCTATGTTACACAGGGATAATGTAGCATTCTAATGGTGAAAGAATGATCAAAATCCATTCGTAACAAACATACAAAAATACAAATCTTTCCTCTTTATAATATTAGTATAGATTGAAAAATTCGGTTAAATTGTAAAATCTGCGTTCAAGTAACAATTTATGCAGTTCATTTTTAAATACGTTAACAGGATGAGAAAAGAAACGCTCAGACAAACAACTAAAGTAGAATATGTAACGACAAAAATAAACAATTAAAATCATGACAAGTGGAACAAAATTAAAACATACTAGCTGTTCCTTTCGGTTGCAATCGCATCAATGATTAGCCTATAACCGTCTTTAAGAATTGGTCTACCAAATGCATTTTTTTTTCGATTCCGCAATTTAAATAGAAGATAGATGGATAGTTATAGAAGATTATTACCCAAGACAAAACAGAATAAAAGAATGACATTGGAAAACATTGGAGGACATTGCCAAACGGCACACAAACCGATGTATTTGCTAACTAGAATTCATTTTGTAAAATATGTACACTGTTTGAATAAAGGCTTATATTATTATTTGTACTATGTTTATATATATATATCTATCATCACGCCTTTTATTCCATGAGGGGTAGGCAGAGATAGGGACTGCCGACAGAAGTGAAAACTTAAAACTATGAATAACAGTGCATGGTTTTTAATTTGTAAGTATATAACGTAATAGATTTTCCACCCCCGGCTCTGCCCGTGGATATATTGGAACAATAAAAAATATAGCCTATGTCACTCAGGGATATCATCGTAGCTTTCTATTAGTTACCGAATTTTTAGACTCGGTTCAGTAGTTTTTGAGTTTATTCATTACAAACAAATATACAAAAAATCAAATTTTACCTCTTTATAATATAACATAGAAGGGCGCCTAAAAAAGTTATCAATAAAAAAAAAGGCGGTCCGGACCGAGAATTGCCGGCCAGAAGCGCAGCAAAAAATGCCCGAACCAGGCCTACGTGGAAACCAGTACACGAATTCCTGCTCGGACATTCTCGGGCCGGGCAATCAATGGTTGTTATTTGTGGCGAGAGCATGTCGTGGCGCGAACCCATAATATTTTCCCCTACCAAAAATCGTTCAACGCGCCGTAAGAAGTTTTCACTTGGAAACTTCGAAAATTAATTACTTTTTTCTTTTTTTTTTTCAGGGGTTGCCTTACCTATAGCTCCCGAAATCGTGTTACGGTTTCAGGGTACCAAGCGGAAGACCAAGTCTCCCTCGTTTAGCCGATGGTATTTGTGAGGCTATACCTAACGAGTGGCCAGTTCTGTTGAGGTATATTTAGATGGAAAAACTTCTAAAGGTGCCCACTCATTCGTCCAATCACCGGCGCGCCGCCGTACGGTCCACCGAAATCGACCACAGACTCGTCCAATTCTTATCGCGCGGCCCACCATCCGTTTTCAAATCGTTGTATTTGTGGTTGATTTCGATGACCGGAACGATGTGTCACACACACACATCCACACGCCTTTGTTTAATCGAATCGTGTGTGTCTGTGTGGGTGAGTGAATTGCATGTGATCTAGATCGTATGATTTACATTGCTAATGTGTGGCCTGTCTTCAATCTCGATCATTCGGCGGCCGGACCGAAAATTTTCTGTGAGATAACGGACCAGTGCGTATGGGCTACTTAAGTGTGGTTTGGTTTTAATTAAACCCGGAACGATTCTGTGCTCTGCCTAGTTAATAACAGACGTCTAAACCACCTTTTTGTTTGCACTTCCCAAATTCCCGACCCTAGATTTGGCTGAGGCAACCCTATAGCAGTCGTCGGCGAGGCGACACCACGTGTCATGTTTAGTCAATTTTCGTCTGAATGGTCGCGAAGGCTATTTGTATTTTTATTGTTGTCGTTAAACGAAACATCATTAGGACCGATCGTACACATTTTCTGTTGATTGCTTGCTTCTGTAAATAAAAAGGGTTGAGGGAGATTCGTTTATATATTTCTAAATGGTATTTGACGTTTGAGCCGTTGGAAAGTGGTTGAAATTAATTGCAGCTTTTGTGATCGGCGACGCGGAAACGTTTGGTTTATGAATAAGAAAAGGTTAAAGATTAACAATAGTGAAATGAAGTAATTTAAATGACACAAATTGTAATTAAGATAAACTAATTAACTAAACAGTAAAAATGTCTAAATATGTGCTTTCGGCTTTTATATTGCGCGAAATCAATAAAAAATAACTTTTTTATAATAGAAAAAGTTTACACTATCAATATTACACACATATGCGTATTTTTTCTAAAAAATTAGTTTAATATTAATGATTCCTATTATAAAAAACTATTTTTTATTGATTTCGCGCAACATAAAAGCCGAAAATAGTTAAGTAAGCACATATTTAGACATTTTTACTGTTTAGTTAATTAGTTTATCTTAATTATATTTTTGTATGAAAACGAACCACCTTAACTTAATTGGCTGACTACCTGCTGTCACTGATAAAACTTTGTTTGCCTTCTGAATCTTAAAACAGGGTTCGATTCCCATACCCGACCATGTACCAATGAGTTTTTATAATGAAAAATCTATGTAGGTACGTTATCCGACAAACCGTACAAAGAGGCTTTTCCATCTACATACCTCAACAGAGCTGGCCACTCGTTCGCCAGCTTATAAGCGGCCAGGAAAATAAGGTCATATCATCAGAGGGCTACTTTGGGCAACCCGTGAAGTTTTTTTTCTTTTTCTTGTAAACTATGAGCGAGACCCTATATTAGCTTATTTTTTCAAAATTTTAGACACAATAGTTTCGGAGGTTGGGGACGCTCGATTTTTTTAATATAATTGAAACTATGCTTTTTAAAATTGTACCAAATTTAAATCTTTTTCGTCCAGTAGATTCGGAAAAAATAAGCTGTGACGGACGGACAAACAGACATTTCCGTTTTTTCTTCGCATATACGGAACCCTAAAAATTTAACTTCATTTTCAGATATATTAGGTATTTAATTTTCAGATACGACATCCGTTATTTTCAAAATATACAGTATTTATTACAATACTATCGGGAACCAACGGGAATAATCCGGGAAGACGGCAAGAGACCCGATGGAATGACTCTGATTCCCTGGGAGCGAGGTCGGGCCCTTGTATGGGATGCTACGTGCGTGGACACATTAGCCCCGTCTCATCTCAGGGAAACAGCAATCAAAGCGGGAGCTGCGGCGGAAATCGCAGAGTCTAACAAACGGCGCAAATATAGTTAAATTATTGAAAACTATACAAATTAGTGCCGTTTGGTGTAGAAACTCTAGGTCCGTGGGGTTCAAATGCCAAAAATTTTATTAAAGATGTATCCCCTCGACTGATTATCTCTTCTGGTGACAAGAGGCCTGGCTCCTTCCTCGCTCAGCATCGCGATTCAACGGGGAAATGCAGCCAGTATTCTTGCCACTATTCCACGCGGATCTGGTTCATTTAGTTATTTTTAATGTTTAGATTTGAATAAAAATGGATGTTAGTTATCAAAAAATACTATCATACGAATCTTAACTTCACTCAAATTATAGTCTAGTTTTAGAATGATTTAGCTTTAAAATAACCTAAGCTATTTGACTTTCAAAAGCTTTTACAAACTTTTAATTCCCTCAGAAAAGTTTATTAATCCCTAAGCATTGAACCCAGCGCATGTTTTTGTCCACAAACCTAGAGTGGCAATAAAATAAATCAAGTTATATTTTAGTATCTACTCTATCAGAGCCCGCAAGTTTCGTCACAAAAACAGACCACAATGTGGAGTCCCAACTGTTTTTAGTTTTCATTAATCGACGAACTTCCCCAAAGTAGCCAAGCGTAGACCGTTTCAAAATATATTGTGACAAGCATGTACTATCCTAAAATATTGTCTGACCCCATTAAGTAATAGGGCAATAAAAAGTTTCCGCTTAATATCATGTGGATTTCGTTGTGGACGTCCTTTTATGACGCAAGAGATTTTAGTATTATTAGTTTTGGATTCTTATCGGATTTTGGACAGCATTTGGAACAAATGCATGGATTGTTCAGACTTCTGCATCTAGGTTTAGATTAAAGATCCTATAAATGAACCAAAAAGCCTAATAAAATTATGAAATGAGCTTTTAAAGTCATTAACATTTGTAGCTCCTTTAATTTTTCAAACACGTTGGTGACGTTAACCTTCAACACGTCAATTTAATATTTTTAGGTTATACGTCATGTCATGGCGACCGTAGCACGCGTTCCATCGTGACATAATGGGGAATCCGGTTTGTGAAAGTTGTGATTAGTCTGATTATAAGAACATATCCCAGTCGGCGGGAACATCTTAGCAACCGATTAATCGGCATTTTAATACTATAAAATCCCGTTGTCGGCCCAAGGGATATTGGAGCTCCAATCTACCTCGGCGGCAGCATTTCAGCATTTGCCAAGTAAGTATATCATCAGACTATTTTATGATATACGTACACTATACCTTGCGATGTGGAAAGAAACTTTTTGCCAATTGCCATATTGAACAGAACAGGTGGCAAGCCTAAAATATCTGTTATTTTAAGAAGAAGCGCGGATGCTTTACGTGCTTTCCGAAGCACAAGGAGTCGATTAAAGCTCATTCTTAAAGAAAATTGGTGCTCACAATTGAACCCGAGACGCGCTTTCAAGACAATGCTCTACCAATTAGGCTATCGGCTCCGTTATTCTATTCTAAATATATTTGAACCAACGCATCGATGACCTAGGTTTTGGGGGCACTTATGTTCCATATCACCTCGGCAGATGGCCGCAGCCCTTTGGGCGCAGCAGTAAAAATTTAAAACTATGAAATCATACGACTCATAGCTACATAGATACTATTAAAATTAGCATGTCGGTGACGCGGTGATATGAACTTATAAGATTTTCCCCTAGCAAAAATCGCCAATAGCTCCTAAAGAAGTTTTCAGTCAAGTCATCTTGCAAGTCATCTATAGAGTAAGGCTCCCATAGAGAAATGGGCAGCCCAGGCACTATATTATCAAAATTACAGAGAAATACTGAAATTTTCAAAAATGTTCAAAAGATACCTCTTAATAAACGCCAGTCTAAATCAAGTTTTTTCATCGTGTGATGCATAATAGCGGTGCCGGTTCCCGGTGCACTTTCTCAGTTCATATATCTTTTAAACGACTTTCTTTGCTCGAAGTGCCCGCTGGTTGTGTGGATATAAATTGCAGGCCGCTTTTTACATGGCACCACTAGATTTAAGCACTATTTCTAGACATTTCTAATATACTATATGGTTTTGTTTGCTTTATTTTCTGAACCTAAGTTTGCTAAGAGTAAGCGTTGCTATGACCCGTTTGAAATGTTAGTGTTATGCACTATACAAATAGTTCATGAATCTATCTATCTATCTATCACGGCTTTTATTCCAAAAGAGGTAGGCAGAAGCAATCTACTGTCAGTATTTCAATTTACTTCAGCCATATAAAACTTTTTAGTCATTAATATAAGATAATAATAGTTTATGAAATTGCTGCATAACAGTTATTAGGAGGGAAGTGTTATTATTAGAGATAGTTTTCGGGGTTGGTAATTTTAAAGTATTTTGATATGAAATTACTACAATACTACAGACTTTCATGTAGATCATTTTATTCTACACAATTCTTTCCTACATCATTTTGTTATATCTCTGACGGATTAGACAGCAAACGCCATGAAAACTTGCTGGAACTGACTTTTTTCCCGATTTTATTCACTTGTACTGTTAATGCTCAGCTCCTAAACATGACAGGTCAATGTTTAATACTCAAAAACCTTACCGGTGAACCAACTATATATAAATTGACTAGTATGTTGTGTAGTGCACGAGTTGCAAGCAACTCTCAAAGTTTCAGTGCGGGAACATACTGCTGCCCACACCAAAGAAGACATGCTACAAGTCAGCGATAAGCCCGCCATCTATCACGTCAAATAATTCCCTACTCCTACCACAGCTACTGCCACTACCCCTACCCCTACTCCAAACCCTACCACTACCCCTACCCCTACTCCAACCCCTACAATACCTTTACCACATTATTAGTTTCGACACCTACCCCCGCCGAATGGAAGTTTTCGAGATTTAAAAAAAAATAAGGAGATCGAAAAGGGGTGTTTCGGATTTTTCTGTTACTCACTGGGACCCCCTCTATACGATCCCACCAAAAGTTTCCCCCCGTCACTACTCTTTCTGGGAGAACAATTATGTCAGTCAGTGAATGAGTCAGTGAGTCAGTGAGTGGTAATCGAGCATTATACACATAGGCTATTATTATTCATAAAAGTATTTTAGCAACGTTTTTGTTAAAATGTGTTTTGTTTCTTTCTATTATTAGTAAAGACAGGTTTGTTAGAGAGTGACAAAACATACTTTAACTAAAACGCTTCTAAAATGTGTTTATGAATATGGCCATTAGTATAAAAACCGCAACAATATCCGTTTAGTAGTTTCTGCGTTAAAAGAGAAAATACAGACAAACACGTTAGTGGAATTTCTTTTATATTGTCGCCTATGATTATAGATTGACTCTGAAAGTCACTCGTAACAAAATATATCAAAGACTGTTAGTAATTGGCAAGTATTTTATTTGAAAAGCATTCGCACGGGTCTTAAAACTAATTAAACGTTTCCTTTGGGTAAAATTTGCTAGGTACTTTCTATCCACTGCCCTTTCTGCCACATGATTTTAAATTCCAATCCGTTTATAGGGCATGCTCTTTCGGAATGTTCATCATGAACAGCTATAAAATTGACCGCATCGGTAGATGTTGAACTTTTAAATTTGAAATTAGTTTTTGCACCCTCTATAGAGGTTGGGAGATTATAATAATCTCTTATCAATATATTCAAAAAACATCTGTCTGTGGCATTGTCACGCAAAAACGACTGAACGGATTTTGTTGCGGGACGGTATTAATCATAGACCAATCATGATTAGGAGCTGAGCATTAAAAGTATAAGTGAATCAAGTCAGAAAAAAGGTTTTCTTTTTCTATCTTCACGGGTTACCTTGCAGCTCTCGAAATAGTGTTACGGTCCCAGAGTACTTATGGGAAGACCAATTCTCCCTCTTTTAGCCGATGGTATTTGTGAGATCAATCATGTTTAGGAGCTGAACAATAACACTACAGACAATAACACTCACCCTCCGGCTTCTCACGGTTACAATATGGGTTAAGATATATATTATGCTAAGTACTGCGGACTTTTTTGTAGACAATTTTATTTTACATAATTATTTCCTACATTATTTTGTTATTTATCTCTGACGGATTAGACAGCATACGCCATGAAAACGCGCTGGGTTAGATTTTTTCCTCGACTTGATACACGAATACTGATAGACATGATATGTCCATGTTTTTGAAATCCGCAACAAAATCTGTTTAATAGTTTTTGCATGAAAAGGGCACCTAGCCTTTGATTATAGATTGACTCTGAAAGTCACTCATAACAAAATATATCAAAGATAGGCCTAATTGGTAATAACCATGTATTTAGTAAAAAGTACTAGTGGATCTAAATCCGAAACTTTGCAAACTATCAATAAAGCAATCAATAAAGAACCACAACTTAATTCCAATAAAGAATAAAGTTATTGTAAAAGTTAATAAAACTTACAAGTGTAATTATTAGTCAATAGCTTTTGCTTCGGTGGCCATTCTGACAATGTACATAAAGGTTATCTCCGGAACCACTGATCCGATTCTGAAACTTTCACTAATAGGAAGCTACATTATCCCTGTGTAGGGTAGATTTTATTTTGTTCGAAAATATTCACGAGCGAAGCCGGGGGCGGAAATCTAGTGTCAAATTTTATTGTTATTTTTATTAAAGAGTAATACACTTATTATTTTATTAATTTATTTAAGTATTTTTATTTCTACAAAAATTTACAGAACTTTACAATACAACTATTAACTATAAAAAATTAGGCCATAAATAAATTTTCACTTTCTTGATATCACGTTATATGTATCTATAAGCATTTGAAAATTTAATAAAATAAATTAACTTTAAAAAAAAAGTGTACCGACTTCAAAATTTTGCACTGAAAAGTAAGAAA